>CATIWK010013281.1:0-11154 GCA_949634005.1 Mallotus japonicus | reverse complement strand
ATATATATATATATATATATATATATATATATATATATATATATATATATATATATATATATATATATTTGTTTCTTAAACACTTTAAAAAATATATATAAAACTGATAATTTGAGTTCATTTCCAAATATCATCTCTCTTCAATCTCTAAATATACAATCGTTAACGTAAACAATTAAAATATATACAATCAAAACAAAAAATTTCAAAATATATACATTTTCTAAATCAACCTCAAAAATCTCTCTTAGAGCCATATGATCCATTTCCAGCTGCAAAATCCACAATTTGAGTATTTTTTTTTTCTTAATCCTATATGTACAATTAAGAATTGGTCATGTAAAATTCAAAAAACAATGTGGGCGATGCCTGTACACGATGTCTGGCTCGCAGCTCACCTTACAATGATGGCTTCTCTAAAGTCATCTCCGATTTCTTTAGAGGTAGAGTGCATTTCAGCTCAAGTTCTCCTACCTGGTAAATTGTAGAACTTGTTAACCATCATTGATGATAGAACCAGTAAGAAATACCAAAATTCTATCTTGCATACGGCACCGTCAAAGTCTCTAATATTAAATTTATAACTTCAAAACATAAAAAAAAAAATAAAAATCGGATTATAACCTTTAAAATATTTTGAAATTAAATTCTTATTTATAATTTTAACTAGGGATCATAAAAAAATTTATATATTCAAAATTTTAATTAGTTATTACAAACTATTTTCGATTTTATAATTTGAATATGTTAATTGTAATTTTTTCCAAAATTAAGTCGTGTGTTTTTTAGTAATTCAAATTTTTAATAAAGGAGAAAAAGGGAAAAGGAAAAGCAATGGAAGAATGGAAAAAATAAGGAGAAAATAAAAATAAGAAACGGAAAAAAGAGGAGGAAAATGAGGAAAAAATAAAAAAAATAAAGAAAAATAAAAATTAATGAGAAAATAAAAATTAAAAAATTAAAGGAAAAAGAGAATAAAAAGGGAAAAGAAAAAATAAAAATAAAAAAAGGAAGTTCACACTCAAAAATAAGTCAAATAAGGGGGCAAGAATGAAAAAAGAAAAAGGGTAAGCGTGTAATTTTTTTAAAAAGGGTATTCTTTGTAAACCAATCAAAAAATCAGCCAAATCCTGTAAATTTTTCTAAATTAAAATAAGAGTGAAAAATAATAGAAGCCAATGATGTTCAACACATAAATGAAAAGACTTACCAATACATAAAAAAATCATCCTATCATAATGCTTATGTAGTTTTTAGAAAAGTCAATTATCAAATAGAGGTTTTATGTGCTCGGATAAAAAATGAATTTGAAAACCAATTTATTTCAAGTAACGGTTTTATATTAGTGGTTTTGTATTTAATTTTCATTTACAATATAATAATAAAATTTTGAAAAATAATGTATATATATTAAATAATATGCATTAGTTTTGATAATTCATAGGTTAAAATATCAATTAATAAAACCGTTATAAATGGTTTCATATACCATTATAATATTGAAATAATTACGAATTAATAATTTATAACCGTTACAATTTAACTAATTTCTATTATCTTTAATTATTAAGAGGGAATGTAACGAGAGAACCTATTGTTTTACTTGTAAATAGTCATGAATTAACATAACTTAATGACAATATTACAAAATTAATAATTAAAATCCCCCCTCGCCCTCCAACCTCCCAAAAATATGGTTGTTTAAAAAAAAATTAATAATTAAAAATAATAGTCATAAATTAATCTAAGTTAATGACTATAAATTATGAAATTAATAATTGAAAATAATTTATATTTATTATAATTTACGAGAAGTAAATCATCATAAGTTATGAAGTGAATATTCTATATACATTCCAAAAAAAAAAAAAACTCTCGAGGCGATTTTAAGCTGCCACATAGGATTGATAAGGTTAACATTTTCAATATATATATATATCCTAAGTCGAATAAATCCCATTCACAATGCTGAATTCACTGCTAAAATGCTAACATATCCATCACAGCAAACACAAGTTTGCAAGATGATAACAGTCCTGAAGAAATGTTAGAAAAAAAAAAAAGTGCAGAACTTAAAACTTGCTTTTTTCATCTTCAAAATGCAAAATCCAAGGCTTCCCACTTTATCATTTTAGCAGTATGAAATCCACTTCAAAATGATAGTTCTGTATGAAATTTACACAAATCAAATAGAAGAGAGCCATTTTGGTTAGACTATTCAACTTGCAACTTTGGAAAGTGTGGCTATCATGGAAAGAAATTGAACAGAACCACATTAATTAACCTACTTACCATGAAACTTCCAAAGCTGAAAAAAGCCAATCAGTTCTCTCAATAAGATACAACATTTGGCTGAACCAAAAAACTATAATTCTATCCTTAATTGTGAATACAAGGGATTCCTCAAATCCTTGGATGAGATGAGATGACTTCTGCCGCTAATCCTCCTCAACTGTTCCACCATCTTCATCCAGCTGCTTTTCTCTTTCCTGTTCCTCTGCAACAATGGAAAAATAAATAAAAAGTTACAACATAATATCTTGGTTAAAAAAATTGGCAGTTTATCATATGGCCAATTATTTACATCAGAAGATTCATGTGGCTAAATAAGAGCAGTGCATTTCGATTGCTGGTTTTTGGTAAAAAACACCTTGAGAGCACTCTAGAAATAAAATATTAAAACAGACCTGAAGTAGGGGAGAAAAAATATGTGGACGAACTGGATCCATTTGGAACTAAAGTCAAGGGCTGATAATTATTAGAAACCCTATAACTTTTCCTTTGTGACCATGAGTGATGAATTAGGAAATGAGGTAGATGGGTTAGATGGATGTCTTAAAGAAAACGTAGAAGGGTTAGGAAAGGTTGAAAAACAGAGGGAAGAACAAGTAAACAAACAAAGCAAGTACATGTATAAACAAAAGAGAAAATTGCCATGCTGCCATCATATTAGCACTGAAAGATGTGAATATCAGCATTCAGCAGTGAGTTGGAGAATTTGAGAAATTTGACCAGTAAGGTTGTTATTTGCATCACAATGCAAAAGGACTAACATGGTTGTTACATCCAATAAAAGCTCAATTTTAATGCACTTTTAATTCATTTCACATTATCAAATCAAGAAAAATCATATCAGAGGCCAAAGTTTCATTATATAATATACCATTATATTATGCATCAGCAGTTATTAACATCCTAATGCCAATGCCATGTGGGTGAAAACCAATGTTCTAAAAACTGGAGGTTAAATCAAATGCCAGGTAACTGGTCCAACAAATTCAACTGGCTGTTGCAATTAAGTACAAGCTTCTTTTTGTAACATAAATTTCTGTCACTCAGAAAAAGGAGAAGCTTTCTTTTAGTTTGCTCTAAAAAGGGTTGAATTTAGCACCTTTCCTGCTTTTCCCACTTTAACCATAAAACCGAAAAGACAAGTTGAACATGTTTTATACTGAATTAAGACGATCCAAGTACAAAATCAAGCAAGCAATTCAAAGAAAATTAAAAAACAAAAAAAAAAAAAAACAACTGGCACAAGGTAAAAGGCAAGAAAAAATGTGAACACATAAAGATAATCAGTCAATGAAATTTAGGTAGTATGCTAAATTACAGGTGAGATAGCTCATCCACAACACTTGTGAATGGGTTTTGAAATTTAATTAATCGTAAACTCTCGTCCATCAGCATTTTGATTTACTTTAATCCTCTTTATGTGAGTGTGCAGCAATTGACGCTGCAAACATACATTATTCCTTTCTTTATAACTTAGCAAAACTTTGGTTCAGTTCAGTTCAGTTCAGTTCAGTTTTTGAAGTGAAAAAAAACCTATAACCAAACCTCCAAACATACATTTTTCTCTCTTTTTAATTTTGCAGACATTTGGTTCAGTTCAGTTCAGTTCTTGAAGTGAATAAGAACCTATAACCAAACCTTCATCCCCCCTCAAATTTTCATTTATACAAAGAACGAGACAAGAAGATCTTAGTACACTACAACACGATTAGATTGTGTAAAGATAGAGAAATTATGATAAGTACTGTGATCCAAGTCCCCTGGGAAACCTCATAGATTTTCAATTTGAGCCAATCCCTTTTAATTTTATACACTTGCACCTCAATCCTTTAAATTTGTTTCAATTTTAGCAATTAAACCTCAAATTGACAGAAAATCCTAACCTTTAGACCAGTTCACAATTTTTTTATTTTTTAAAAAGCTAGATCAAAAAGAAAATCCGAAAACAGTGACATGTACTTAAAATTACATGCCCATAAAATAAAACAAAAGCGTATGCAGACAAGATATCCAATTTAAGGAACATAAAAGTGAACAACTAATATGATAGACTTTAAAATCTTAACTAATAGAAAACATGACCTATTACCTTTCTATTTTCCCACTACAAACAGATATCTTATCTCAAAGGAAAAAGCAAAAAGTTCACCATAATTCACTTAGGGGTCATTTGGTTTATATTCCTAGAATCGGAATCGGAATGAAGAGGAATCAGAAATGGAATGAAAATTTTAACAAAATATTCCTGGAATCAGTCCTACAAGTTATACGTTTTTCACAATTAAGTCCTAAAAGAAAATTCCTTAACAATTCAGTCCTTTAAGATTTTAAATATATCCCTGTTAGTCCTAGTCTGTTAATTCAAACGGAATTGGCTGATTTGACATAAATGCCTTTACACTTCACCTTACACATTATCTCACATGATCCATGTCATAGAGCCACTTCAGCTAATTGTCACATCAAACTTCCACTTAAATTTACAATTAAAATATAAAATTAAGTTTTAAACAACACACAAGCAAATTTAATTTCAATGCTTTCTTCTTTTTTTTCTTTCTTTTTTTTTTTTTTTTTACAACTTCATCTTCTTCATTTTAATTTTTCACTCCGTATGCACCTCTCTTTCTTACTTTTCCACTGTCAAATGCACCCTATCTCTCACCGTAGTCACCAACTTCTCCCATTTCCTATATGGGTTCCTTATTACACATGAATCATTAACTTCGAAAATCTTAGTGGTTGGTAGTGGGAATTTCATACGAGGAGGGCTATAATAGGAGTGGATTTGCATATTTAATGGAAGAAGAAAGTGAAATTATGAATGTTATGGAAGATGACAATCAATTTGGGTAAAATGGAGGCGCTAGTAGTTGCAAAAGAAATTTTCAATGGGAATGGTTGAGTTTCTTATAGTGTTGTTCGATTGGGTTCTATTATTGAGTTTATTAGTGTTGGAAGAGAATTTAGTCTTTGATGGTAAGATCTAAGGCTCCGTGATCCTATTATTGTTCAATTTAAAGAGTAACTGCTGAATTATTATTTGTTTTGCTTTGAATTTTTCTAAATTTGATTGTTATTTGTTCTTGAATGTTTGTTTTAGCTTTGAGGCAGTGTATATTCTGAAATTAAGGTAAAACCAAAAACAGACTTGAAAGTTGTAGATAGGGATTCTTTTAACAGTTTCTCTTTTTGATGGATGTTATATTTCTGATTATTGTGAAGAATGGGGCAGGAACCTGATGCTTTTGTTTGCTAGAATTTTGGAGATAAGAAGGGATATAGCTGCAATTTTTTTTATTATCAAATTTAGTGAAAATATCTTAACACAATCTTTTAGTTTTCTCAAAGCTCTACTTATAGTATGTGATGAAGGATTGATACCGGTGGTGATGCTGGTGTTTTTACTATTGCTGCTACTAAATATTTTCATTCCACACTACAGAAAGCAAAAGGAACTCAAAACATTAATGAAAAAAAAAAAAAAGATGAAAGAAACACAGCCTAGAGAGGGGACCTATGAACTAAAATTTATTAAGAGGATCAAGTAAAGGGAGGTGGTCTGAAAAAGAAGAATAAAAGAAGAAGAAGAAGAAGAAGAAGAGGAAGAAGAAGAAGTTGATGTAACAAGAAATAAGATGATGTGGATTAAGTATATTACATAGAAGTTGACATTAAAAAAATAAAATTTTTATGCCACAATAGCATATTTTGTTAGAACTAATGGAGTAGGACTAACAAAGAGATTTTTAAATTCTTATGAAACTTGATTGTGAAGGAATTTTCTTTTAGAATTGTGAAAAAATGTATATCTTATAGGACTTAGAATGCCATTGTCCCAAAAATATATATTCCATTTCATAAATTTTAATAATGCCCATGGGGACGAGAATTTACTCCTTACATTCAAAAGGGGAATGAGTGATTCCCATTGATGGGGAATCCATTCTCCTTCCTTGCAAAATTTTAATCAACCAAACACTAGGATTTGGAATGATCTCACCCTTATTTTTCATGAAATAAACGACCCCTTAGTTACATATTTAGTATCCTAATTTGCATATACAATATATACAAACCATGTCAAATATTAGCATTTGTAAGAGTACCCATAGAGAAGTAAACTTGAGAATGGCTCTTACCCATAAGTTTATGCATTGCCTTCTGTGTGCGCCTTTCAAGCTTATCAAGCTTCTTCTGCACATCCCTCCGTAGGTCCCAATTTGGTTTCTTTGGAGCAATGTTGAGAAAGGGGTCCTGAACATACAATACAATCCAAACTAAGAATACCAAAAGAAAAAAAAGAAGGTAAAATATGAAAAATCAAAGAAAAAACCTCTTTTTTATCCGATGGCGGAGGTGCAGGAGCAGTCACAGGATCTTCAAACTTGGGTAACACTGGTGGAGCAAGCTTAGCCTCCTGAAGCTCCTTGTCTTGCGGCACATAATTTCGAAACTTCATGCTCGGATTATCATTATCATTATCATTATCATTAGCAGTAGCATTATTATTGTTATTGTTATTGTTATCTTCAGGAGTGTTCAGAAGTTGCTGGGCGGCTTTGAGAGCCCTAAGTCTCTCTCGACGAGCAACAGCAGCTTGTTCAATTGAAGATTCTTCCTCACTACCCATTTTGCTTTTGCTTTTGATTCCCAAAACCCTAAACCTAAATTAGCCTCTTCTGTTTTTCTGTTAAGAGTTGGTCTCAAAATTAGCCCCTCTCTCTCGCTCGCTCTCTTTATCGCGGGCGCGGCTCACCTGCTGCGCTTTTAGACTTGTCCTCCCATGGAGGAAAATTAATAAATAAATGGGAAAATTACATAAAAAACCCCAATCTTTTGGGGTATTTTCAAATTAAACTATATTCAATTTTTTCTATCAATTAAAACCATAATTTTTCAAACATTAACAAAATAAACTTTCCGTTACGAAATCCGTAACAGAGTGCTGACGTGGCAGTTAGTGGGGCCTATTTTTCTGACACATGGGACCTATAGGTACTGATTGGGTTTGAGTAATTACATATAAAAGCCTAACCTTTATTAAACTTGCAAAATAAACCCTAACATAAAATATTTAAATAATATTAATTAAAATTTATTAAAATTATTAAAATAATTTTAATAAAATAATTAATAGAAATAAGTATGAAATTCAATGTTTTATTATTAATAAAATATTTTTAAATATTTAAAAATTTTCTAAAAATTACAACACATAATTTAACATATATTTAAAAATTAAGAAAATATAAATATATGAAAATTAAAAAAAATATATACTAAAATGGATAACCTATTAGTGATAACTAATGAAATTATTTTTGTAATTAATTTCACTCCAATTTGATGATAGAAATAAGTGAGAGATTCAATAGTTTATTATTAATAAAATATTCTTAAAAATTCAAAAAAAAAAAAAACTAAAAAAAGGAGAAACTATTATTGTTAACTGGTGAAATTTTTTTGAGATCAATTCTACTCCAATTTGATAAAATTAAAACTATTTTATATATAAAAAAAACTTATTTTATCTTTACAGTTTATGTATTTTGTTATGAAAATTTTTTATATGTGCTTTTACAATAAAAAAATATGAAAATTTTAAAAATATAAAAATATTAAAAATTTAAAAAATACAGTAAGAAAATATTTATAATAAAATACATAAAATAAAAATAAAAATAATTTTTCTATAAATTAGTTTTAGTTTTAATTTTATTAAATTAGAGGGAAATTAATCTCAAAAACAATTTCATTAGTTATCACTAATAGGTTATCCATTTTAGTATTTTTTTTGAATTTTTATACTTTTATATTTTCTTAATTTTAAAGTATATGTTAAATTATGTGTTGTAATTTTTAGAAAATTTTTAAATATTTAAGAATATTTTATTAATAATAAAGCCTTGAATTTCATACTTATTTCTATTATTTATTTTATTAAAATTATTCTTATAATTTTAGTAAATTTTAAAATTTTAATTAAAATTATTTAAATATTTTGTGTTAGGGTTTATTTTGCAAGTTTAACAAAGATTAAGGTTCTATATGTAATTACTCAAATCCAGTCAGCACCTGGAGGTTCCACGTGTCAGAAAAATAGACCCCACTAACTACCACGTTAGCACTCTGTTACAGATTTCCGAACAGAGAGTTTATTTTGTTAACGTTTGAAAGGTTGTGGTTTTAATTGATAGAAAAAATTGAATAGGGTTTAATTTGAAAATACTCCAAAAGATTGGGGTTTTTTTATGTAATTTTTCCTTTTTAAAAATAGCATTTTATGATAAAATAACAATAACATAAAAATAGGAATATTTTAAAAAATAAAAATAATTTAATGAATATTTTTAATTTTATAAAAATATAAAATTTAATTTTATAAAATTTTTATTAAAGACAAACATTTAATTTATAAGTGATTGAATAATTAAAATTTATGATATTTATTCATGCCAAATATATTTTTAAAATTTTTATAAAATTTTAAAAATCTTTTTATTGCTGTAGTACAGAATATATGGGAAATATTAATTGACTAATAAATCGAAGTTCATAAAAACGTATTCCACTAAAACACACTAAACCAGAAAATTGCTGATCTTGTATGCACAGAGGTATCTAGGCATGAAATCAGAGGGAGGCGACGAAGTCAAAGATGCATTGTTTGAAAATGCTAGTGGAACATTAGGTGAAGTAATATTGAATTCTTTAATTTTTTTTTTTTAATTTTCCTAATCTTGAAAAGGAAAAGAGAGCAAACTTTTCTTTTTAATTAATTGAATTAGAAAAGTCGATTTATTACTCATTCTTTTGTCTAATTTTAAGGTTGAAATCCTAGAACTAGTTACATCATAAAAAGATACGTGAATTTAGTTTCAAAATTTCTGTAACAGATTAACATTTCATTCTGTGTTAAAAAAATAAATAAAATAGTTATTTTTTTTTTAACTAAAAGGAAAAGTAAAATCAAATCCCACTCTCAACTAAATACTTTGATTCCGTAATATGATAGTCAATCCCTTGATTGATGAGTATGTTGTAGCTAGATCATAATATTAGGGAGAACTACATTATTGGTGCTATACGGTCTCATTATGCCATAAAATAAAGGAATAACCCATATTTTTTCCCTTTCCGTTTTATTGTTTTCTGGGTTTACTTCATGCACTTTTATTTCTACACATTGAGTCCCTACATTTTTATTTTGCCATAAATTGAGTTCTTAATTTAAAATTAAGAACCTAATATATGGCAAAATAAAAATGTATTAATTTTAAATTAAGAACCCAATATATGATAAAATAAAAGTGAAAAATATGAGTTATTCCTAAAATTTAAAAAAAAAGGAATGTTAGCATATAACTCTTGTCCCCACCTATGTATGATATATAGTTCTAATATGCATCATTTTACTCATTTTACATATGGGGTTTTAAAATTTAATACAGAAATTGTCCCAGCGGTTGTTGGAGATGTAGTACAAGTCAAAACAGAGTCCAATATAGCTTGCTCTTCTTTTCCCACCAGTAGAGCCATGGCGACATTTAAACAAACTTACCAACCAAAGAAATAGAAAATAATACAAATGAATATTATAAAGATTAAAGAAGCATACCAAATGTGACCAACTCATTGAAAAATGGAATGGACAGTTTCTTCTTATATATACACATCCTCACCTACTCTTGCCATTTCGTACATACGAAGTAAGTTTTAGCAATAACTTGCAAGCCATCTTCCTTATTGCCCACTAATCTTGCAGAGAAAATTTTATTACCGTCTTCATCAGAAGTGTAAACCATGTTGAGAGCATTGAGCACAAGGAGAAGCCGTCGTGGGTATGAAAGATTAGTAGCTGATGAGTCTGCCATTTGCCTTTTAGAAGGAAACTTGAAGAGATCTAAAACATTGCCGGCTGCTCGAACATTTGAATTATCTTCCAAGTTACCTTCAGAATTAGCCTTTCCACATGATTCTAAAGTGAAGCCTGCTGCGAAAAAGGTGAAGAAGAGTACTCACCCACTTTTTAGTCTCTTCGATTCTCGCCGGAAGAAGAAAGCTACAGCCAAGCCAGAATTTACAAGATACTTACAGTACCTGAAGGAAGGTGGGATGTGGGATGTGAAATCAAATATGCCAGTCATTTACTACAAATGAGAAAGTATTTACTTTTATGGATTGTGATTAAATTCGAAGTGATCTTTTTTTTTTTTTTTGCTCAATGAAACGTGCAAGTAATGACAATTTTATGCCTTCTAATTTGAAACTGTTGCCTATATATGAAGCCATATTTACAACGAACTAGTTGTGTATAGTTCTGTATGTTGTATTTTATTATTTTTAAAAAAAAATAATTTAAATATATAAATTAAATTATTTTTAATAACATCTATAAATTAGTTAAATATTTTTTAAAAATAAAAATGATCTCTTGTATAAATTAATAAATTTTTCTTTAATTATTTTAAAATAAAAAATAAAAAAACTTAAATATATGAATTAAATATTTTTAATTTTTAATTTTTTATAAAAACATTACATATCACAATTGTACTTTAATTAATGACTTTAATTGAAGTATATATATATATATATATAATTATATATAGTGACAATATTATTATTACTTAATTTAATAGATAGTAGTGATCTTACAAATAAAAAGTAGTGAACTTAATTATTGTTTACTTTAACTGAATATAGTAACAAATATTGATAATAATATAGAAGTATGAATATATAGTAGTGAACTTAATTATATATTTTTCATTATATTATTAAGCAATATATATTAACATATGTATAATTATATATGATAAAAATTAATATATTTTGTGTTTAAAATATAATAAATAA
>CATIWK010013258.1:0-18384 GCA_949634005.1 Mallotus japonicus | reverse complement strand
TCAACTATGGCTAGAGTGTGATTCCTCCTATGTTGTTAGACTTTTCCAGTCAAAAAGTCACCATGTTCCTTGGACAGTTAAGCCTATGTGGCTGCATTGTTTGCATCTGGTCTCCAATATGCATTTCAGGGTGTCCCACATTTTTCGGGAGGGTAATGTCGCCGCTGATCTTCTTACTAAGCATGGAGTCTCTGCATCTACCAAGCTTTGGTGGGACACGGCTCCAGATTTTTGTTTACATGCTATTTATAGTGATTTTAGTGGAAGGTCTAATTACAGAATTAATTAGTCCTTTTGTTTGTTCTTTGCTTTTGGCTTGTATGAACTTTTTATTTTTAATTGAATTTAGGATTTTGGAAGTGTGATGTGAACGCTAAGAGGGTGTCAACCTAGTTGAGATCCTTGGGTGCGTTCTCTGATTTCCAAATTCCAATCTTTTATAAAAAAAAAAAAAAATTACAGTATATTTATAAAGGTGTGATCATGTCTAGTATGTGTTGTTCAAGTCGATAGTAAATTTATCTAGACATGAGTATTTGTGCTCTAATGCTCATAATTTTTATATTCTGTGGAATATGCTCATAATCATATCTTGTGAAAAGATGCTCAGAATTAAACTATGTGAAACCTTTAGAAAAATACAGAAATAATATTTCGACATCTGTTAATCGATAAAATGATGTTTAATATATCAAACTGTCCTTTGAGTTGCGAAACAAATCTTTGTGAAATTACTCTACTGTTAATATTTTCTGTATTCATGATCTATTCCATGTTCAGTATTCTCGTTATATATTTCTTAGTCACTCACTGGGTAATTTCCTTACGAAATTACTCACTCGTTTTCTTGTATATTTTTCAGTTTAGGCTATATATATTAGTTGTATAGCTAGAGATTTTCATATGGCGGTGCAGTGGACCACCATGACTTACGAGGTTTCTGAGATGGAGACAACAGTGAAGTATGTCATATGTCATGATGCAGATGCTGAGTTTGCTTTCAGGGTTACTGTAGAGCCCATAGGGGTGGATGTTCACATTTCAGCTATTAGAGAGGAGTATATGGATTCTGTGTGTACCATCATCCGAGTCATTTATGACACTAGCACTAGAGTTTAGGTCTCTCTGGCCTGGATATGAGTTGGGCATGATGAGATCCACTTTTTTCTTTTTGATGTTGGCCTAGCTTATTTCCCCCTTGGATTGTGACTGATGTACTATTTGCTTATTTATGGAGAGGGGTTGAGTCCTGCTATGGCCTAGGATGTGCTCGATGATGAAGCACATTTAGCACGCTCTGAGGGAGGTGCTTTCGAGAGAGGGTTATCGAAATACTTATGTGTATTTCATTTTACTTGTATTTTTATATAACCCGTACTCATGTATTGTATTAAGGATGTATAATGCTAAAGGTGACAGGACACCTTACCTACCATGTATATATTATGTTTAAGATAAGACATCAAATACTGCTTGCCATCGTTTAAAAAAAAAATTAGGAAGTTAGTTGCTGTGTATGTATATAATTATGTCATTTGCATATTCAAGAGATATCATGTTGATAGTATATTGAGGTTAGCCGTGTAGGTAGCACTTCTCTCCAACAGCACCGCCATTGATAATGAGATGTTATGTGGTGGTACTGAATGGTAGGGGTGTTACAGTGTGTCTCAAAGACTTTCCGTACCAGGAAGAATGCTGCCACCCAATTCATTTCCTCCCAAATCTAAAACTTCTAAATTACCAAAAGTTGTGAAATCTACAAGAAGAGATATAAAAAGATGTAGCATATTAAACAATGATTGAGGAAGAAAAATAAGCATGATATCTCATTAAAATTTAGAATATGAACAACATCTTTATTCCATGCACTTAAAGCCAGGAAATATTAGTGTAAGGGAAACCAAACCTTGAATCTGCAGAGTTCCTTTCAGAAAATTTTCTCGAAAAATGAGCACCTCCAAGTTGATTAAATTTCTAATTTCTGAACAAGCAAATGAACAAAACAAGAAACACAACTCACAATAGTTCAGTAAATTCAGTAAGATTCACGACGCACCACAAGACAAAAGAAAGTTGCATGTTGCTCATACCATGAATGGGAGGAAAACCTGGCATGTAATTGATAGAAAGATCTAGATATCTGAGGGATGAAAGTCTGCTCAGGGACCTGAAACTGTCTTTTGCAATAAAATTCTCCCTTAGATCCAGATACTTAAGACTTCTCAAAATTGACAAATTGTGGGAACCCGTTGATTTTTTAGATTAATATGCAAGAGACTGCAAGTACACCTAGTAACTATATGTTTCTGTAATTAATGTGATGAACATTGAGCCATTATACCTGAGCATTGAAGTGGAAGGCATAATTTTCACTTAAATCCAGCATCTCCAGGTTTTGAAGTCTCGAAAAAATCTGAAAGAGGATAGATTAAAAGAAACATAAACTTTCACTGGAAATCAATATATTTAAATGATTTATATAATGAATCAGGAATTAATACCTTTTAAAGGAAAGGAACTGAAATCGTTACGAGCTAGAACTAGCTTCATGAGAGATGTCAATCTCCTTAGTGATGGCATGATGCTCTCGTTTAAGTAATTGGAACTAAGATCCAAAATCTCCAGCTTTTTCAGCCTTGAAAATCTTTCAGCATCTATAATTTAACATAATAATAACAAATAATCAGTGAGTGTGTACAAACCTCATAATTGTTAGAATTCATACAGAATTTAATATTCCAATAACCTTGATTGTTGGTCCAACCACCAATAGCATTGGAAGATAAATTAAGGAATCTAAGCTCGTTGAATGGCTGGAACAAGGAAGTGTTTAACCAAATAGAATCAAAATAATCATAATCATAAACCAGAAGAGCATGGTTGAGGGAGAGCTTGACAACGTGACCGGTGGTTCGGTTGCAAGTGACCCTCGCTCTCCCAGGAACAACAATCGCTGACTGGATCGTCTGTCCAGGAGGGTAGAAGATGTCGGACGTATGACTTGAGTTGCAAGAGAGCCAATCTTTCTGGTTCTTGGCAACTATAATGCCCTTTGATTCCATGGAGGAATAGGACCAGAAACAGCAGAAACGACTTCATTTCAAAACTGTGAGTCTTTAATTAAGAAAAAGTCTAGCTACTTAAATGAATTATGAAATTCCATATAATTCATCAACAATGGAGTGCCATTATTTGGATTGGAAAGTCAATATCACCCACCATAGTGCTCATTCCTAGTTAGTCTTGAGGAAGAATTTTGGACAGTATTCAAAGTCGACTTTGATCATACAAATAGAAAAATTGTACATAAAGAAATTTGAGAAAGTGATATGTAATATAACAGAATATAATATAATAATTTCTACGCTAATATCATAACATATCATTTCTGTTTGTTTATTATATTTCCGCGTTTAATGGTCCCAATTTTAAATATTTTTTAATTACTTTAGACATCTCATGTTTATAAAAATTTTGATTAATTCGGATCGAGTTGGATAGATTTTATAAGGAGGACAAAACTCATTTAGAATCTCCATATATATTAATGTTGACTTTAAAATTATTAAATTAAAATTTGATAAGTGTCTCTCCTAATATTTTAACATTCACACATAAAGATTTATATATTAAATTTTTAAGATTCATAATATTTTTTAAATAATGTATAAAATTTTTTATTTTAACAATTATTGTCTTCTAATACTTATAATACTCCTTTTTTATATTATACCATAAATATTTATCTTTTATTCTCACACAAACTCTTTTCTATTGTGAATCAATCTTCAAGGCAATTTTTTTAGATTTTTTTAAAAATAATTAAATTAAGAAAATCATTTTTTTAGATTTTATTAAAATAATTAAATAAAACATATATTAATTTACAGTTTGCTCATTGACGCAGATTCACGACTAGTTTTTTTTTTTTTTAATACATATGACTTAAAAGTTCAAATTTTGTTTAAAAAAATTAAAATTTCTTACTATTTAAATCAATAAAATGTTAAATATATTAAAATAGAGATAATTTTATAAAGACAAGTTATATTACAAAATAGAATATTATAGTCCATAACAATAATATTAACCAAGTTGAATGTGATATTGACCTAATAAAATATAATTATCTTATTACTTACGCGCATCTAGTGGTCCATGATCTAGATGCATTGATTGAATTGTAGCGTGGTGTAATGTAGTGCATTATTTGGCGAATATTTGTATTCCATTACTGCATGTCTTTGAATTGTTCATACAAAGGACTACCATATTTCCATTTATATATTATGAAGTTGAATTCCTGAATCAGACATTAGACTGTAAAGTCTTTAATTGTTCACTAAAATTACTTATATATATTCTTTAGGTGCAAATATTTCAGCCCGTGTTTAAAAAATAAAAATAAAATAAAGAACGGCGTGAACCGCACTGCCAAATTCCCCTTATTAGTCCACCAGTGTAATTGATTCAGGAAATTCAATCCTGACAACCAGACAACAAATAATAGGCATAAAATTCTTCAGAAATTAGTCAGGAATTTTTATCCTGCTTGACTTACAGTACAACAAAATCTGGTTGAGCATAGCATGCTCAAAAACGGAAAATTGACTCGATCGCTATTCTGTAGCTGGTATGAACAAAATAAAAAAAAAACCATAGCATGCGCCACTGCATGTTGATGTACAGAATCACAATTGTCCCCAACAAAATTGTGACATAAGATGCAGAGAAACTCCAATAGAACCATGTCATGTCAATAGAAACTTCATCATTATCCTCTTCTTCTCCATTGACGGATGGTTGTAGCGACCGCGCTTCTTCAAGGCTGCAGTTCCTGTGAATGATTTTTCCGCAAAGACCAGAGTTACCTCTGTATCCGCTTTCATCAAATGTTCCAAATTGCGTTTGATCAGGGATTCTGCCGGAACAGTTGTTATATGAAACTCAAAGATCCCTAAAAAGGTTAAGCCAACTAGCTGAGCAGGAATTTCACCACTCAAATTGTTATTACCAAGGTCCAAGCACTCAAGTCTATTTAGATACGAAAGATTGACTGGTATAGTTCCTGACAAGTGATTTTGAGACAAATTCAGAGCGAGTATAGATCTGTCCAAGTTCTCCAGGAATGCTTCCAGCAGTTAGCCCATTGCTGACAAATCCAACCCTGCCACGAAGTTAATAACATCGCCTTTGTAAGAGCTATCTCATACTTCATTGCGATCTGTACTTCTACTTTATCTGAATACGTTACTTGAAATTGGAATGAGAATGGGAAAGGGAAAGAATGGGAAAGAAAATGAAAAATTAAAAAAAAAAAAAACCCTTCACTATTGAGTGAGAATAAACATCATTTATCACTTAAAATATTTTTACAATTATTTTTTTATATATAAAAATTAACACTATAATTATTTTTATACATTAAAAATTAATATTATAATTATCTATTGTAAAATATTTATTAAAAATGTTTATTCATTAAAATATTATAATAATTTTTAAAAATTATTATAAAAATTATTTATTTGTGATAAATATTATTATTCAAACATTTAATACATATTTTTTTAATTTATACGTTTTATTTATAACTTTTAAAAATATATATTAATATTTAAATATTTGACCAATTTATAATTAGTTTGACTTTATTCGAATCAAAACTCATTCCTTAAGTATCACATTCTCATTCTCATACTCAATTTTAATTAACCAAACACAGTCAATTCCCACCCTTATTTTTCACCAAAAAATGGACCCGAAGTGTGTTTTTGAGTTTTATGAAATTATCATGGAGTGTGTTATCTCCATGTGCGTAAAAAAAAATTATTTTTATCGCTCATGGTAAATTTTTATGATATTATTATATCTGAAATAATTGAATATTAGATATTAATATATTTGGTCCTCCCTTTGTAATCTGATGGCTCATATAATAGGATATTGTAAGATGAGATCATGGATTCAATCCCCCCACTCCCCCTCCCTCCCTCGACCTTCCAGTTATTAAAAAAAATATATTAATCTATTTGAAGTAGTAGAATGTTAAATGAACACTATTTTGAGATTTTTTTTTTTAATTAAGGGATAAGGTTCATTTAAGCCCCCCAAGTTTATCCCGAAGCTCAGATAAGCCCTCAATTGTTTTTTAGGCTCAAATAAATTAGGGTTTAATTAAAAACATCTTTTTGAGCCCCTTATAACAGACGGATTTTATCTCCGTTAACTTAAGTGATGACATGGCAAAGGAAAATTAAACTTTACCAAATCTGTTGGCGTAATTGAATTTTATTTTTTCTATTCTTCTTTGCTCCTACCCTTTCCCAGAAAAACGATACCGTATGATTTTCACCAGTATCTTTCTCTTCTTCTTGTTAATCTTCTTATGATTTTCACCATCATCTTCATGCTCTAAATTCAAATGAAGGTTCTTTTGCCATATCAATCTCAGATTCAACAGGACATTCCCTTACTAATTCCTCTTCTTTTTCTTCATTTTCAATCTTCACTTTTCCACTTCCTAAAGAAATCTCTTTTTTCACTTCTTTTTCTTCTTTACAATCCACAAGACCTAAATCTTCCATTTGAAATGATTCATTTTCAAGACCCCTACCGAGAAAACTTTCAACATCTGCAGCAAACTCAACAAGATCCATTTTAAGACCCTTTAACTCTATCCTTCGTCTTTGTTAAACATCATCATCGCCTAACTCTAGAGACTTCTAGCATAATCTACAACAAAATAGATAGCTCTAGAAAAAGATAGAATTGGGTGGAGTGATCTAACATGTTGTAGTAATGTGTAGAGAGTTCAAGAAGATAAGGATAAGAGAAGATAAGAAAAGATGAGGATAAGAGAAGATAAGAGAAGATAAGGGAATATAAGATAAGGATAAGAGGAGATAAGGCTCCCCTATAGAGGTTTAAGTGAGGAGGTGGGAATAGTACCCAACCCTCACCTATAAATACCTCTATCTCCATTTGCAAGAGTGTGTGTCATGTGTGTGTTGGTGTATATGTAAAAGAGTGTGTGTGTCATGGGAGAGTTAGTGTATGTACAAAAGAGTGTGTGTTGTGGAAGCTAAGTGAAAAAGTGTCTTGAGTGTTTGTGAGAATATTAGTGTATGAGTGTGTACAAATACTCTTGTACTAAATTTTCTTTGATATAATAAAAGTAAGTTTATTTGTCTTCCACATATTCTACAAGTGCTATCGGAGCGGGACGGTCGAGGGCCCAAAGGAGTTATTTAGTTAGAGATAGCGAAGTGTCCTAAGAGGTAATTATCTTGTGCACAGTTAAGAGGTACTGTGAATCCGGTTGCTTTCTTGGTTGAGAAAAGTCCCAAGTCTTGAGATAGACCTCACAGTGGGCAATATAAAGACATTGAACAATTACAACTATAGCACGTGGTCGACATGTTTGGAGTCGTATCTCCAAGGTCAAGATTTGTAGGAGGTAGTCAACGGAAGCGAGAGTATGCTGCCTCTAGAAGCATATGCAAATGCCTTGAAGAAGTGGAAACTCAAGGCTGGGAAGGCAATGTTCACGATCAAGGTATCAATTGAAGAAGATATGTTAAAACATATCAGGTACGCTCCTACACCTAAAGAAGTTTGAGATATTTTAGCCTTACGATTTTCTAAGAAAAATGAGATAAGATTACAAAATTTAGAGATTGAGTTAATGTCTATTAAACAAAGGGAGATGTCAATTAATCAGTATTTTACAAAAGTTAAGTCTTTGTGTCAAGAAATTTCGGAATTAGATTCTGCATCAAAAATTAGTGAAGATGGGATGAGAAGGATTATTATTTATGGATTAAGCCAGAATATAGAGGGTTTATTACTGATGTTCAAGGTTGGCCTGAACCACCCACATTAAATGAGTTAGAAAATTTGTTAGCCAATCAATAGACGTTAGCTAAACAAATGGCTGAAGTTTCAATGAAGAGTGAGATGAATGAAGAAGCATTGTTTAGCAAACATAGAAGAAGTCATCTTAGAAATTGCAATTCTAGAAAGTCCAATGGAGATTTCAAGATCAATTCGGAGGAAGATAGAAACGAAAGAAGGTGGAAAGGCCAAAGTCGATGTTTAAGGGGAGCTCAATAATGTTGAAACCAAGAAGACACACAAGATAGAAGATATCACCAATGAGATGTGGAATGCTATAATTATGGCAAGAGAGGTCATTATACTAGAAATTGTCGTTACAGAAGAGCTGAGGGAAATATTGTGACATCAACACAGCCTCAAGTTCAAAGTGAAGAAGAATGGGACTTCGACATTCAAGCATCTTGTGCAATTAAAAAGCAAGTAAAGAATAGTTCAAATGAGCTCATTGAGGGATGTGATAGTGAAAACGAATGGGTTGTGCTGGTAACATCTGCTATGTTAGAGTATCTTAAAGAAGAATAGGATATGATAGACTCGAGTTTATTTGAAAGTGCTCCATTAAAGGAAGAAATTCAGGATCAAACAAATTTAAATGCTGAAGTTGAAAAGATATCTTTAAGTGTGGTCATGGAGAAAGAAGATGTTAAAGAAGTTGAATGCAAGGGAGAGAATGAGATAGTGCACAGTATAGGGCAGCAACTTGAAGAGAAGCATGAAAGTCCCAAAGTAATAAAGGAGCTCTTGTGGTCTTCAAATGATGAAGAATTTGGAGATGAAGCTTTGATGCAAAAGGACGATCAAGAGATGAAAGTAAAAATAATACAAGAAGAGCAAGAGGCAAATCAAAGAGAGAAAGACACTGACGTGACATTGAGTGAAGAAAATGTTGAGAAAAATTTCAAAGGATACAAAAATAATTTCTGGAGCAACAAATGGAGGGACAAACACAATAATACAATGCGATTGTTAAGGAGCAAAAGGATCAATATACAAGATGGAGGAATATGATATGATGACAATATGGACGTGGAGTTCTGAAAATTAAAGATATAGAGAGTCGGTTCTGAGGGGGAGTGTTAGCTGATCTAGAGACTTCTAGCATAATCCACAAAAAAAAATAGATAGCTCTAGAATAAGATAGAATTATGTGGAGTGATCTAACATATTATAGTAATGTGTAGAGAGTTCAAGAAGATAAGGACAAGAGAAGAAAAGAAAAGATAAGGATAAGAGAAGATAAGATAAGGATAAAAGAAGATAAGGATAAGAGGAGATAAGGTTCCCTTATGGAGGTTTAAGTAAGGAGGTGGGAATAGTACCTAACCCTCACCTATAAATACCTCCATCCCCATTTGCAAGAGTGTGTGTCATATGTGTGTTAATGTATATGTAAAATAGTATGTGTGTCATGGGAGAGTTAGTGTATGTACAAAAGAGTGTGTTGTGGAAGCTAAGTGAGAAAGTGTCTTAAGTGTTTGTGAGAATATTAGTGTGTGAGTGTGTACAAATACTCTTGTACTAAAATTTCTTTAATATAATAAAAGTAAGTTTATTTGTCTTCCACATATTCTACAGTCTCCGTTCTTTTCGACCTTTGGTAACTTTTTTAGCAATGAAGTAAAAGAAAATATAAGTTTTTGCACAAAAAGAACTCTTGTGTAAAACGGCAACGTTTACTTTGGATTCGCACCGTTTAAAAGTGACCAAAGCAGCTTTCTTTTTTTTTGTGCTTCAATTTTTCCTTTCTTAATTTCTTTATCAAATTGTTGGTTACAGTTGTTCATCATGCGAAACTAGATAAAAATGCATATGGGTAGAGCCTAAAATCTCAAAATTTATTGCTTGTTCCCCCAAAACCAAGTGTTTGTCCAAAAAGGTGTGATTTAGCTTGAGCACTAGAAATGAAGTCTGAGAGAAAGATGGGTTGATGATTGTTGATGATGGGTCATGTCGTAAGGAATCAAATCTCATGCTAAGTAAGCTTTTATTATGGTCCAGATTGAGTAATAACTGAGAAGCAAAGGCAAATGTGATAAGGATAAGCCAACGATTCTCACTTGTATAGTTTATCTACACAGCTTTTATTGTATATCCACATAGCAGCCCTCCATTATTATATTGTAATTAGTTACAAACACATAACAACTAGCTATATATATTTCACGTTAATGATAATGCAAACCAGAGCTTTTCATGCTGTTTAACCTTTTACATGGTATCAGAGCTTAATACTGTTTAATAACTTGCTCAAATTTTTTTTTTCTTCTCTTGCTGTTACACTACATCATGTCTTCTAAGAGCTCTTCCCAAACAACACTTACGAACTCCTCCTCCTCTATTTTTCAAGTCTCATCCTTACCCAACATTACTACTCATCTACCAATTAAGCTTAATGCCTCCAACTACTTACTATGGCAGGCACAAATCCTCCCTCTCCTCAATAGCTATGACCTCTCCAAACACATTGATGGCCGCCTTGCACCTCCTTCACCAACTGAAAATGATAAACCAAATCCCCTCTATACATTCTAGTTTCGCCATGATCAACTCATCCTTAGTTGGATCATTAGATCCATCTTCAAAAGTTTTATACCTCAAGTCGTTGGAGCCACTACAGCCAAGGCTGCTTGGGATAAACTTGCATGCACTTATGAATCGGGCTCTCGTGCTCAAATACGCACTCTCAAATCTGCATTTTTTAAGCTTCAACATCAACCCAATGAATCCATGGCTCTCTACACTCAAAGAGCTAAAAGCATGGCTAATCAGTTAGTCGCACTTCAAAGCCTAATTAATGACGATGATCTTGTATATGTCATCACTAATGGCCTTGGTTCTGAATATCAACCATTCATTTGGTCTTTGGAGAATCGTTCTGACTCCATCACCTTTGATGATCTCTATGATCTTTTCTTAAGTGAAGAATTAAATCTGGCAATTGACTCTAAGCGCAATGAGCCACTTCTCCCCACTCCAACGACTGCTCTTTTCACTCCTCGAACTTAATTCCATCGAGGACGTGGTGGTTCTTCTTATCGGGGCAATGGGTGCTCCAATTTTTTTCGGCCTCCCTACAAGTCTTCTTCAACCTATACTTCATCAACGTACGCTGCTTCATCATCTCCATCTTCCAAACATTTAACATGTCACAATTGTAATGGTCTTGGTCATATTGCACGCAATTACTCTTCTCCAAAGCTTTTCCGCACCAACCGCTCTTTCTCTACAAAACTGGCCTCTCACATTACAGTAACCTCTCCTACCCAACAATGGATTCTAGACTCAGGTGCAACAAATCATCTTACTCCTGATGTTGATAATCTCTCTCATCGCAAAGATTACAATAGTCCTGATGATATAACCATTGGCAATGGTAAAACTATTCCTATTTCTCATGTTGGTGATTCATATTACTCTTTCAATAATTCTACTTTTCATTTGAAAGATATTTATCATGTTCCTGATGCCTGCAGTAATTTATTGTTTGTTTCTTCTTTCACTAATGCTAACCAAGTGTCTGTTGAATTCTTTCCTTCTTATTATGAAATAAAGGATATTCCCACGAAAAAATTACTGCATTCAGGCCCAAATAATGATGGTCTTTATTGGCTCTCCGTTCGCATTCTGCATCAACTGCTCCTCGTGCTTTTCTTTGTTCTTTGTCTACATGGCATGCTAGACTTGCTCATACTTCTATTTCTACAGTTCGTTAAATTTTAACACAGTCCAATATTGAGTCCTGTAATAAGACATTTTCTTTATGCCATGCTTGTTCTGTCAGTAAAAGTCATAAACTTCCCTTCAATAAATCATCTTTTCAGGCTTCACAACCATTAAAATTAATATGTTCTGATTTATGAGGTCCCTCTCCTACCCTTTCCATCGATGGTAAGAAATATTATGTTATTTTTATGACCATTACACTAAATATTGTTGGATATATTTTCTTAAAAATAAATCTGAAGTCATCAATACTTTCATTAAATTCAAGCATGTGGTTGAAAAATTTTTTGACAAATCAATTAAACTTTTTCAATCTGATTGGGGAGGCGAATTTCAAAGCCTCACACAATATCTCAGTGATAATGGTATATCCCAACGTGTCTCTTGTCCATACACCCCCGAACAAAATGGTTGTGCAGAATGAAAACACAGGCATATTGTTGAGACCGGCCTTTCTCTCTTAAATCACTCCTTAGTTCCACATATTTATTGGACATATGCCTTTGAAGCCGCTTTGTGTGTCATTAATAGGTTACCCACTCCCATTCTTCACAATCAATCACCATTCACAAAATTATTTAATCAGTCACCAAAATATGAAGAACTTCGTATTTTTGGTTGTCTTTGTTACCCATGGTTACGTTTCAAATCTCATTCTAAGTTTGACCATTGTTCTTCTCGCTCTGTTTTTCTTGGTTATAGCAAAATTCATAAGGGTTACTATTGCCTTGATTTATCTACTAATAAAGTTATTGTCTCACGCCATGTAATTTTTAATGAGCAGGTGTTTCCTTTTTAACAAGGTCCAGATGCTACTGTTGCACGAAAGTCTAGTGCCATTGTTGATCCATCTTACCGAAATCAAGCCTTCATTCCTATTTTACCCACTTCCATACATCCATGCAATCCAACACCTTTACGTACATCGTCCCTATCAAATACAAACACTGACCCACATCCCACTACCTTACCGACACTACCCATCCACAATAATAACACACCTGACCCACCACCACCCTTATCTCCACCAAATCCTATCCCATCTCAACAACTTCAAAATAATTTATCTCAACCTCTACCTGACTCCACCAATCCCTCATCCATAGTGACGTCATCCTCATCCCCATCTACAAACGTCCAATTCTCTATTACCTTCTGTTTATGCCATTCATACTTCTCCTTCACAAGTAGCTCCAAACCGAACCCATAACATGATTGCCCGCTCTCAAACAGGTAATCTAAAACCCAAAACCTTCATCTCCATCCATACCTCTCCTTGAACCTACCACCTATCGTGAAGTAGCAAAAAGCCATGAATGGCGAAAAGCCATGGATGAAGAATTCAAAGCCTTGCTCGCCAACAACACTTGGGAACTTGTTCCTGCTCATTCAGCTCATAATGTCATTGGTTGTAAGTGGGTTTTTCGAACCAAATACACTTCTTCTGGGAAGCTTGATCGATATAAAGCCCGTCTCATGGCAAAAGGTTTTCATCAAAGACCCGGAATTGATTTTCATCACACCTACAGTCCAGTGATCAAACCTTGTACTATTCGTCTCATATTGTCTATTGCATTTAGCAAAGGATGGCATATTTAACAACTCGATGTATCTAATGCTTTTCTTCATAACCAACTTGATGAAGTCGTATATATGCAACAACCTCCTGGTTTTGTCAACAAGCAATTTCCTACTCATGTTTGCAAGCTGAAACGTTCTTTATATGGCTTAAAACATGCACCAATCCAGTGGTTTAAATGCCTCACTTCCGCTTTGCAACAACTCAGGTTTCGGGGATCCAAAATAGATAGCTCCTTATTCTTTTATTCCCAAGGCTCAATCACTGCATTCTGTCTCATATATGTGGATGACTTAATTCTTACTAGCTCATCCACCAAGTTCATGGATCAACTTGTGCAGTATTTGACCGAACGGTTTGCTCTTAAAAATCTCGATCAATTACATTATTTTTTGGGTGTTGAAGCTTCTTTTCTCTCTTCTGGGTTACTTTTAACTCAAAGGAAATACATTAATGATCTTCTACATCAAGCAAACATGAGCACTGCCAATGGGATTTCCACTCCCTCTTGTGCCACCACTAAACTCACTCTTACTGCTGGAACTCCTCTTGACAATGCCATAACCTATCGCAGCATACATTCACACGTCTTGATATTTGTCATGTGGTAAACAAAGCCTCGCAATATTTACATGCTCCCACAGATGTTCATTGGCAGGCGGTAAAACGCATTCTTCGTTACCTTCGTGCCACTATATCTCATGGCTTACTCATTCGCAAGTCTCCCTCTTTGGCACTTAATGTTTACAGCGACACTGATTTTGGGCAAGCTTGCTAGATGATCAAAAGTCTACATCAGGTTATGCCATCTACATTGGACCAAATCTTATTTCATGGAGCTCTCATAAGCAAAGATGTGTAGCACGTTCTTTAACAGAATCGGAATATCGATCCTTAGCAACAGCTGTTCAGGAACTTCATTGGCTTCAGTCACTTCTTCGTGAGCTTCAATTATGCTCGTCATCCACACCAACACTTTGGTGCGACAACCTCGGTGCTACATACCTCACCACGGTTCCTGTCTTCCACTCCCGCTCCAAACATATGTTCGTGATAGAGTGCAGCAACTAGCTCTTTCAGTCAAGTACATTGCCTCCCATGATCAACTAGCAAACCTACTGACTAAACCGCTTCCTAGAGCTCAGTTTCAATAGCTTCGGACCAAGTTGAATGTGGTTCCTCACCCCGTTCAACTTGCGGGAGGGTGATAAGGATAAGCCAACGATTCTCACTTGTATAGTTTATGTACACAACTTGTATTGTATATCCACATAGCAGCCCTTCATTATTCTGTTGTAATTAGTTACAAACACATAACAACCAGCTGTATATATTTCACGTTAATGATAATGCAAACCACAGATTTTCATGCTGTTTAACCTTTCACAAAATGCATCATCACGTGTGAATGTTTCTAACAACTTGCCAAATCATCTCCCACAACAATATTCAATGTTGTTTCAATAAAAATGATCTGTATGCCATTGTTAGAATCCAAGGATAGATTTTTGAGAGATAGAGGCAGTTGAAAGAAGCGGACTACAAAGTTGTTACTTGGGCTCTGCAGTAATAAAAGGGAGAGATGGTCATCGCCATTAACAAGAGAAAAGAGAAAAGAGAAAAGAAAAGGCAAAGAAGAGATTTGATGGAGCTGTGTTGTCGTAGTGGTGGTGACGTTATGTTGAAGATGAAGGCATTAGTTTGATAGAAAAGAAGAACAGAAGAAAAAAATTAATTAAGTCAACAGACATAACAAACATATTTGGTAAAGTTTGTCATGTCATCACTTGAATTAACGGAGATGAAATCTGTTTGTTTAGAGGGGCTCAGAAACATATTTTTCATTAAACCCTAATTTATTTGAGCCTAAAAAAATTTGAGGGCTTATTTGAGCTTTAGGGTAAACTTGGTGGGCTTAAATGAACCTTATCCCTTTAATTAAAACTGAATGGCTACTTGATGCTCTCCGTTCACCTTGTTTACTGGTTGTTTGTTATTTTTTTTTTATCTTATCTTTGTTGATTTCGATTGAAAAAAAAATAAACAAAGATTAGTGTTGAGCTAAACTGCTGATGTTATAGTCAGGTTGATGTCAAACATATATTTAACAAGAAAAAAAAAAAAGATTTTGATTTCTGAAATTTCCCATTGTTTCCAAAGGCTACATCAACAGCCATGGAAGAAAGAAACTACCACGTCAACAACAATAAGAATAACAATAAACCCTTTACCTTCATCATCAATTACAAAACCTCAGATTTTTGGCAATCCATGCAACGACATGGATGCCGTTGTTGTAACATCTAAAGAACCTCTATTTTGTAATCTTGGTTTCAACTTCACTAAACATTTTCCTTTTTACAAGAATCCTAAAAAGGATAGAAAGCAAGATGAAGGTGAGTCTTTTTATATTCTTGGATCTTGTAATGGCTTACTCTTGTGTTGCCTTAGCAAAAATTGCAAGCAGGATCACAGTGTTTACTATATTTACGACCCTTTCACCCTGGAAATTGTTGCTCTTCCTCCTACTCCATTGAAAAGTATTTCTGTGTTTGTTGGATTCGTTGCTGAACCTCGCATGAAACCAGAACTAGAAGACCCTGATATTGATGATGATTCTATCGATGAACTATACAAGTACAAGGTAGTGTCCATTAGTCGTTTTCACGGTACAGTTTCTTCACGGGAGTCTTCAGTTAGATTTGTGGAGATATTTCATCAGAGGTTGGAGAATGGAGTTCTATAGAAGTGAAATTACCATGGGTGCAAGCACCTATTATCAGCAATGCTATTCCATTCAATGGAAAATTGCATTGGTTAGCTTCAGGAAATAATAACATTTTTTCTTTTGATCCATACAATGTTATGCAAGGATTCATTGGCGGCCCAAAATTCCATAAATCAGAAGCGAATTCATCTCCTTTCAGTTCTTGCATTGGTGTTTGCCAAGGGGATGTTACAATTATTAAAGCCGCTTGCATATACTGTTGAAAAGGAAAAATCAGGTCTAATCAATCTGAAGCAAAGAGATGATGTTGTTAATGCTTGTGCTAAAACATTGATGATATGGAAACTTCAGGACAATTCTACAGGACAATGGAGCTTGGAGCATGAGGTTGATCTTAAGGAGATGATGTCCAAGAATCATATTCTTCAGAATTACACAAATTCTAAATATTTTAGAATAAAAGCAATAGCATTGCATCCATATAATAAGAATATTGTGTACTTGGGGTTCGGTAACATGATTGCTTCTTGCAATTTGAGGAAAAGAGAGATGATTCAAGCTGTTGATAGCATGCCATGTCGTATGGATGATTTTCACATCTGTACAAATGTTTTTACCCTTGCTCACCCAAGTAATGCCCTGCTCATGGAGGCTAAGGTATGCAACTTAACCGAATTCCATTAATTAATAATGTTTTCCTTTTTTTATGGCAGTCTTCAAGTTTATGTAAAGGTTGAATTCCTGAATTAGAAATTAGACTAGTTACTAACTCAAAACCAATGCTATTAGATGCTGAGACAGCTTTGCCTCTCTTATAAGATCCACCCAAGTGGCTCCGTTATACTCAGAGCTAATATGGCTACTGGATACTAGAGGTATTAGATGAAAAATTCAAGTACTACTAATTGGAGCCCTTCTGACTATGGGATGTCGAATGCTAAAAAATTGCTAACAACTCCTTTCCACAGGTTGAAAAACACAAAGGTCTTGATGCTATATGAAAAAGCAATCTCTAAAAGGGAACGAGAGGCATATGTACATATTGTTAAGCCAGAGAAAACAGATCATGAGGCAGAAGAAACCGAAACGGCTTTCGCATACAATCCTAGGTAAGGATGTTGTTGCAAAAGTTATCATTTGTCTGCAGCTGCATCCTCTGCAGCTAGAAGGAGATTTAGTGAGCCATTTTTCTCTTCAGGATTTGTTAAAGATTTTCATATTCCTAACTTAATACTTTCTTTCTTTCTTTTTTTTATCGATGTGAAAATATTTACTTTAGTCTTGGTAATTTATTTATGATTTAAGGTGGAAATTTAACAGTACACAAGAAGAAAAAAAACTGAAGTTCAAGTCTTGTGCTCAATACAGATCACAGTTTGAAGGGTAGAATGCAATTAACAAAATCATTAGTAGAATACAGTCCAAAAAGCCGAAGAGAAATCAAATAAATATACTAATCAATGTACTGAAACCACAAGATGCGCCAATGCCTGTTGATGCAGAGAACTGCTACAATTCCCAATAAGACAGTGGCATAAGCTGCAGAGAAACTCCAATAGAACCAAACCATATTAATAGCACCCTCATCGTGTCCTTCTTCCGCATCAATTAATGGTTGTGGTGACTCTGCTGCTGTTTCGCCGTTGCAGCTTTTTTGTATAAGATCTCTGCATAATCCAGGGTTACCTCTGTAACTATTTTCATTGAATGTTCCAAACTGTCGCTTGTCAGGAACTTTACCTGACAAATTGTTGTACGAAACATCAAAGGTTTTTAAAAAGTCCACTCAATTTGTTGTTCCGAAGATCCAAGCTCTCCAGATTCTTTAGACTTAAAAAACTAACCGGTATAGATCCTGACAAGTGATTGCAAGACAGATTCAATGATCGAATTTGGTTGAGTTCTCCAATTTCTGGAGGGATCTCACCACTTGACTCAATGCATGAAAAATCTAGTCCAGCTATTAAGCTGAGAATGTAAACCCTGTAGGAGTTGTATCTGTACTTGGTTGCAAATTCTACTTCTAGTACAGCTGAAACAGACCAATAAAGTAGTACAGGCAGATCCAACTCAAGAGTGGAATTGTAATAGGCATAAGAGTCAACAGGTGAGCCGAATCCAACACTCATAGAGTTGAGTTCAAAATCATCCTGTATACATTGTGTAAGCACGAAGATATTGAACCATAAAGTAAATTCTGAGAAAGATCAACGATATTCAAATTTCGTAACCAGCACAACTGATTAGGAATATGGCCCTGCAGTGCATTTCCCGGTAATAACAGCACTTGCAATTCCGGAAGCTGACTGATCCAAGATGGAATATTTCCAGAAAACTCGCTATCCCTCAAGGCAACTGCCACTAGACCAGAACTTCTCAAAAGCACATGCGGTGTTACCCCACTTAGACTGTTCATATTTTATGATTAATGTATATAGTTTATTGAATCATT
>CATIWK010013202.1:0-10363 GCA_949634005.1 Mallotus japonicus | reverse complement strand
TCATTGTTTCGCCAGGAGGGCAGCATTGAACAACTCTAAGTCCGAAATCCAAGGCCACCACCACACTTATTAGAAGTTAACTCTTTCCATAAAGTTCAGTGAATCTTCCATCTATTTTCCTATTGGGACCACCAGAAGAATAACTTTAATCATTATATCCTTACCTGCTTGAGACAAGAAACTAGATTTCCAACCTTGAATTTTTTGAGCCACCCGATTCAAAATAAAATGACAGAGTTGCACTTTGGATTTACCCCAATCCATAGGGCCCCTAAGTACTTAGAAAGAGATATGTCTTCCTTGATTCCCAGAAGAGAAGAAGTCTAAATCCTTTTTGAGAAAGGAGTATTGACACTGAAAAGAATACCAGACTTGCCCAAGTTAATCTTCTGCCCCGAAGCCACTGAATAAGCTAGAAGGATTCTTTGGATTGTTGAAACTTCTGAGATATCAGCATTACCAAAAAGGAAGGTGTCATCAGCAAATTGGACATGGGAAATAGCTTGACAACCACACAAGATTTTATACCCCAACAGTTGACTATTCTCCATCTCTCTAATAAGCATTCTGGACAGGACGTCTGCAATAAGGATAAACAAGTATGGGGAGAGAGGGCAACCTTGCCTCAACCCTTTCTTAGGTTGGAAAAAATCTTGAGTTTCACCATTCAGCATTACCGTAAAAGATACAGAGGACACACAAAGCATTACCAACTTAATCCACTTGTGATGAAACCCCAACCTACCCAAAACCATTTCAATAAAATGCCAGTTAACCCTATCATAGGCCTTCTCCATGTCCAGCTTAACCGCCAGACCATTGTTTCTGCCCCTCGTCTTCTTTTTCAGGCTGTGAAAAACTTCGTGTGCTACAATAATATTATCAGATATGCTTCGGTTGAGGACAAAAGCAGATTGATTAGGAGAAATTAAAGAGTCCATCCATTTCTTCAATCAATTAGCCAAGAGTTTAGATATTACCTTGTAAGAGAACTTACAGCAGCTAATTGGGTGAAATTCTGTAATTCTTTCCGGATTGCTCACCTTAGGAACCAGCGCTATTAACGTCTTATTGAGTTCTTGGTCAAGTTTCTCTTCCCTGAAAAAATCCTTCACCGGACAGATTACATCCTCTTTAATCTCTTTCCAGTTTTCTTAGAAAAATACCCCAGTAAAACCGTCCGAGCCAGGCTCTTTTTGTTTACCCAATTGTAACACAGCTAATTTTACCTCCTGTTCCGAGATATCAACAAGCAAACTCTGGTTCATGGTATCAGACACTAGCTTGGGAATAGCCTCTAGGATTTGCAGGTCCCAGTTAACTTGTTCTTCTTGGTAAAGCCGGTGGAAATAAGATTTGACTTCGACGCCAATATCTATCATATTACCCATCTTCGTTCTTCAATTTAGCAATTCTATTTCTCTACCTCCTCTTAATTGTGGACATATGGAAAAACTTCGAGTTCCTGTCGCCTTCTTTTAGCCACGTGATATGGGATTTTTGCATCCAGTAATTCTCTTCTCTTTGCCAAAGCTCAGCCAAATCCTTTTTGAGTCTAGTTTCTTCTTCCCTGTCCTCCTCTGAGAACTTACCTTCATTAAGGTAGTTAATTATGTGTTTCAGATAGTCAATTTGCGATTTTGCGTTTGAGAATTTCCTACTACTCCATGCCGATAAGGATAGAGCACACGCCTGGAGCTTTTTAGCCAGAGGAACTGGCTGATTTTGACCCTCTATAGGATGCCATGTCTGTCTAATAAGAGCTCGACACTCTTCCTCTTGTTGCCAAGAACTGTTAAAACATAATCTAGCTCTTGAGTTACTGGAACAGCTATCAAAATGTATGACTATCGGCTTGTGGTCTGAAGCATTAAACTTTTCATGCTCGACATAAGCGCGTTGAAAGAGACTGAACCAGTTAGCATATGCGATTGCTTTATCCAGACGGATCGATATGCAATCAGAACCAAGTTGCCTGTTATGCCAAGTGAAACGAGGTCCCTTAAACTCCAAGTCGACTAATCCACAACCATCCATGAAGTTAATCATCTTCACGGATTGAGACCAGCTGAACCCTACTCCTCCTATCTTTTCTTTTGGATCTATGAAATTATTGAAGTCCCCTGCAATCATCCAAGGAAGCCTTGAGACATTTCTGAGTTGAAAAACCTCCTCAAGAACCCTAGTTCAATCCCTTTTGTCTAGCGCTCCGTAGAAGCTAGTGAAGTGCCACTCTTCACCAGATCTAATAGTTGCATCGATGAAATGACTTTGTTTTTTTGATAATATGGACATCCTACTCACTATTCCACCATAAAGCAAGGCCTCCAGATTTTCCTAACGGATCTACATAGGCCCCATGGTCAAAACTGTTCTTCCTTCTCAAGTCCTCAAGTCGCTGTTGATCGAGCTTTGATTCCATTAAAAACATCATCTGGGGTCGATGTTTTCTTAGGAGATCACGAAGAGCTCTGACAATAGGACTGTTCCCAATTCCTTGGCAGTTCCAGACGATAATCTTCATAAAAAAAGGACTGGACGAGACCAGATTTAAAGGAAAAAACCTCTTGAGAAGAGGATCTAAACGATCTCAGAGGAAATCACTGATGACGAGCTAATAATTTACTATTGAAGACTATTTAAAAAAGAGAAATTCTTGTCTACACTGGGTGTATTACACCCAATGGTAGGATTTAAGACAACACATTAAAATGTTAGTAACTTAATTGATAAAAATAAGACATGTGTCTTGTGTTTTAAATCCTACCATTTGGTGTATATACACCCAGTGTAGGTAAAAATCTCTCTTTAAAAAATCATTATGTATAAAAAAGATTAGAAAAAGAACTATGTATTATTAATTAATGTTTGTATTTTGGTAGAAGAGAGTGCAGGCAAAGAGTATGGAGGGCAGCTTCTAACAAATTTCCGGCGAGTCGGAAGGTAGTTATGACAGCGAGAGAGAGAGAGAGAGAGAGAGAGGAAAAAGGAAACGGTTAAAGGGCTCACATGGTAATGGTGGAGTGACAACGGTTGGATATACACTACAACACTACACTACAGCCTGTTGTATTGCATGAAAACGACATGCAATGGACCGGACTCAACATCATTTTCCATTTTTTCCCCTTTTTTATTTAAAATAAAAATTTCCACGTGTCTGTTGGTTGTAAGAGACCCTTTTTCCTTTTTTTTTTTCCTCGAGAGCGTGGGCTATCATTCATTCATTGCCTAAAGAACAAGAGAACTTCCATGTCTGTTTAAAAAAAAAAGAGAACTTCCATGTGGACCGGGCACATTGATCTAACTTCCACATAATCAGTAATTTTTGGAAATTTTTACAGTTATTTTATTTTTATTTCAAACAAAAAATTTTACTTTATGTTATTAAATCATTTAGTGGTGATAGTGTTAAAAAAAAAATCATTTCATGGTGATTGTTAATAAAATGAATTTTATTTTTTTAAAAATAAAATAATCATAAATTATGGTATAATTTTTACCGTTTAACTTTTAAAATTTTGTTCTTATAAAAATATGATAATAAATTATTCTAATATTTTAAATTGATGGTTGAATATTTAAATGGAAAAGACTCCTTCATTATATTAAAGGTTACAAAAATTCGATCCTAAACTATAAAAATAAAATTCTTTGCTTGTTTTTTCCAAAAAAAAAAAAAAATCCTTGCTTGTTAAAAAAAAAAATTTAATTACCACTCGAACTTTCATTACGTACATTTACGATTCAATAAATTTTAAAAATCATATTGAAAAAAAAATTAAATTATCCAAGTTTTAGAAAAGAATATCATTAATTTAAGTGATTTAAAATTTTTAAATACATATCTGAAATTTAAAATATTTTATTTTATTATAATATTCATTAAACTCGATCGGAATTTATCAAATTCATTTCTATATCCAAGTTTTGCAAAGTGTAAGAGACAACGCCAAGCAAGCAAGAAAGAACAACACGTTGCAAAAGTAACACCATCAAATCAAACTAATTGGCGCATCTACCAAAAGTTTGGGTAAATTTTACATGGGTCCAACAATAATTTAAATATATTTTTATACGAATTACCATAATTTTTTTTTTTTAACTCGTATCCATGGGAAGAGGCAGCTATATATAACATAGGAAATTCTGGAGCTTCACGGAAGAGTAACCAATATCAGAATTTCCTGCATTTCTAGGAAAGCTAATAGGGTAGTAGATTGGTTAACCAGGAGAGAATCCTCATCTTGAGCTCGTAGAGCTTATGTAAGCTGACAGTGCTATTTTTTCTGTTGATTAATGTATATCCTGGTTGTTAAAAAAAAATTCAATTATTATTTCGCAAGACTTCTACATGTAGCAATAAAATGTAAATTAGAGAAAAATAGATACTACAAGAAAAAGCTTATGAGCAACTAAAAAAGTTTTTATTTTTCAAATGGGCCATCGTTGGCAGGTGTATGTATGTGAATTGTTGCTAAAACCAGATGACTTGCAACCCCAAGCTTCCACGTCCAATTAAGCAAAGCAGAGAAAAGAGTGCATAATGCAAATAATGTAATATAGAGATGTACTATTAGATCAATGGTTGATCTTGTTTAGACACCAAGGGGTCCACTTTGAGAAACAAGACAATCTCTCAACTGTTACTTTTGATTATTTCTTTCATGTAAAAAAAAAAAATTAAGCTAAGCAAAATAACAGTTTTAAAAATAAAAATGAATGAAAAAAGATGCTGTCGTAAATGGCTATAAAAGAGCAAAAGTAGCAGAAGAGTACGTACATGTATGATGTACGCAAATGCAATAACCCCACCACCCGCTACATGCGCGCGTGTGGGTTTCCATTACCGTTTTCAATTACAAAACAAAAGAAATGGTTTGAGAGTACTGCAGCAGATTTACAATCAGCCATTTTGTGTTCATTCATGTTTTAGGCGCGTCTTGGAGCAGTTGAAACTTTGAAATACTACTGTAATAATGTAACTGTGGACAAGTGCAAAAAGAAAGTGACTTTTTTGAAAAAAAAATAATAATAATTTTTTTTTTTACCACTTTGTCTTCACTGACTCGTTGCTCTGGCTTTTGAAGATCCTGCCAAAAGCAAACTCAGTTTCTTCTTCACTCTTCCTTCCTATTCCTAATACCCTACCTAAGCTACCAACTACTTCGCATCTCTCCTTCTAGTTTCAAAATTTCTGTTTCGGACTGAGGTGCACAGGTTGCATTGCTGTTTAAAATCAGTTGGAAGTGGTCTTGTCATTTTGATTTGAGTCACTCAATAGTAAAGTAAAAGTAACAAACTCAAGGAACAGTTTCACTTTCAATTTACCACATGGTAAAACTCTTCATTTTCAATTTAATATATAGACACACACACCAAAAAGGCAAAGAAAAACTACTTGTTAATTTTCCTTTTCCCGTGGGTCATGGACAAAAATAAAATGTGAAATGGCCAGAACGCCGAGTACTATTTATGAAAATGGTACTGGCCCAAATATGAAGATGGCTTAAGGTGCATATCCTTGCATCAATTTGGACCTGACTGTTTATAATTTCAACCCAAGTTGCAAAGCTAATAGCTTGCAAGATGCCATGATCCGTTCAGTATACCTCTATTGCTGAGTAATTCTGAGACTCCTACCCTCTGGCATCATGGCACTAGGTCCATAGGCAAGAAGATTAATGAATATTGCAGCTGAACACGATACTGCAAAATAAATATGAAGAATAAAAGCAAAATGACTTGGCCTGATGGGAAAAAGCTAGTGCAGCAGAGGTTTATATTTGCAGATCCAATATATTCATAGATAGTTCGAAAAAATAAAAAAATAAATAAATAAAAAAATAGAAAGCTCGAATCTTCAACAAAGAGCCACAGAGAAGACTAATGGAAAATGTTAATTAATTGGTTCAAGCTTAATAGCATAAAGTCTAAATACAGTTAAGTGCCTTTTCATTTAAGAACTAGCATATGACAACGCACAATTTCATCAAAATTGGGATGTGATACTATTGTGAAAGATCATGAATATGTACTGCACTAATAGGAGCTTTGCCTTCTTTTTTCGACATTTTCTTCCTTTTTCTCTCAGACTCGGGTTCTTTTGCTTTCAGATCATTGGAGAAGGACCTCAGAGAGGCAGCTACATGTTCATTTCTGTGAGCTGCAACCAAAGAAGAGGAGTCAGCACATTCAAGGGAATCAAAGTAAGGTGCTTTTACAAATGCTAGAGAAATGGCAAGAAAATGATTTGGCCTCTTCCCACACTTATTCTGAATATCTTCAGCGAAAACAAAGAGATACAAAGGGAAGCGAAAATGGCTCCACTTGGAGAACAATTCCTCTCGATGGTGTGATCAATTGAAAAAAGAAAATCAACAATATCATGCAGTGTTACTCATTTAGAATGATGGCTCGCTGCAAAAAGGAATGAGTTGAAGAAAACTTACCAGAAAGTATGACATCGTTCATGCTGACAGTTTTACGACCAGCATGCCGAGCAAAGAGCTCAAGGTCCTTTGCTAGTTGTTCTGATTTTGAAAAAGGAAATCCTTTGGTTAAGGCTTAATCATATCAGAGCAACACAAAGAATTATAATACAGCTAGCAAATGCCTTCTTCACCTTAGAATTTTCAAGAAAAGGAACATTGTTCATTAAAAATCATAACTGTAATTTGTGAAATCGATTCAAAACTAGTGCCATCTCTCGCAAGAATCCTTTTTTACACAGGTAATTCAAGATATAATTCAACTATCTAATCAATGTGAATCTAAACACCATAAAATCCCAATTTTCAACCAAATGTACTCAAGAATTGGCCAAATGACAAATGCTAAATTCGTTAAATGTAAATAACAGAAACGATAGCTAGAAACAACAGGCTTAGCTCAAGAAATCACCTGTATATTTGAACGCTAAATCGGCAATGCAAGCAATTATTGGTGCAGATATGTCCATTCCAACTTTCTTCGCTGTTCGAAAGAAATCATTTAAAATAATTTTACAGAAAATAAAAAAACTGAAGGAAACGAGTGTGGTTGAAGAAATTTGAACCTTCAGCTTCGGCGATGGAGATAGTGGAGAGCCTGAATCGGTCTCGGAGCAATTCGCTAACTGAATCGTCTTCTTCTCTTTCCGCATCGCTTCTATGTGGTGTTTCCATTATCTTGATCTAATCTAGGGTTCAATCATACCCTCCTCCCCCTAATGTAAACAAGAAGAACGCGGGAAGCAACTTGCGCAAGAATTGTGCAGGGATGAATGGGGCCGGCGACTGATAACCCGGGTTGGGTTGAATTTGGCGCATACGCTATTTACAAAACAATTAATTATGCATTTCCAAAAAAAAAAAAATAATTAATTATGTATAAATAATTAAAAGGCATAATACAAATGCAGCTACCTGAACTTGCCACGATTGATCATTTTACTACCTATATTTTCATTTTTACCATATTGCTACTTGAACTTGATTATAACGAGATATATAGATACATGTCTGCTTACATGGCAAACTGCGTTTGTTCAATGTCTCTACAGCGCGTGAAGAGAAATAATTGCAGAGATTTTTTTTTTTTAGGAAAGAAACACTTTATATTAAAGAAGAGCTGCTATATCTGCGACTACAAAAGAAGAAATACAAGGAGGGACTATTCCAAAAAAAAAAAATACAAGGAGGGAAGTTAAACTGAATTAGCATCTAAAGAGGACGCCCGTTTAGCTAGATGATAGGCAACTAAATTGCCTTTCCTCCTGACATGAGAAAACGAAATAAAATCAAATTGTTGAATTAAAAGTGCAATGTCTTCATAAACCAGAAAAAGATGGGAGAGGCCAGTAGTTTGTTGCTGAAGATTTTGACTGACAGTAATATTATCCAGCTCTACATCTAAGTTCTGGAAACCAACATCTTTGGCAACCATTAGGCCATATCGCAGAGCATGAAGTTCCACAGCTTCAGAATCAAGCCCAGATAATCCCCGTTGCCCAGCAGATAGAAGTACAGTCCTGTAGAGTCCCTAATGAAAACGCCATAACCAACTGACTTTTTTATATCTAACTTTTTATACCAGTTCCACATTTTTGAAAAATCCTACAAGCACAAATGCATCCTTTCCCACAAAAAGACATAAAGACAGTAAACAAAATGCAACAACATCAATATCAGAAGAACCGAACAGTTTCATTAAAAAAGAGAACTAAATTTTACAAATTGATATATCGCTCTCACTTGAGCAACACCAGCCTTTTCCAAATCCTCATCAGTTAAGCGATACTCATGCATTACCCAATTGGTATGCTCGCCAAGATGATAAACAAGGGTCTTCTTCATCCCCACAGACCGTGAGTTCCAACCAATAGGGCGGTCCTTCCCAGTTTTCTTCCAGTATCCTTTCTCAGTAGCTCGATTCGTCTTTGATCTATTGCTATACTTCTTATCCAACATACTAAAAAAATACCACTCTAAATCCCTGGTCTTCAACTTCAACTTACCTAAAAATCCCAAAATAAAAAAAATTATAAAAACCAACAAAAATATTGATTTCACTAAGAATCAATAGATGAGTAACCAAATACACAAAATGGATAATTAATTTCTAAGAAACCAAAAATTTCGAAGAACCCAACTACACATGCAGCATAAAATTTTGAAATTTAACAAACAAATAAACGAGTACCAAACAAATACACATAACAATGAACAATTAATCAATTCAAAATAAAACAAAATTTAAAACACCCAGTACACTAAAACAATCTCTTCATCAGTTGGGTGAAATCGAAACCCAGGAGCTAGTGAACTCGTTGAAGAAGAATCACCAAGCGCCATAAAAAAAGACTGAAATAGCAAGCCAGGAAAAGAAAAGATTAGGTGAAACAGGGGAAAAATAATAACTTTTCCAAGGAAAAAAATTAAGGTCAACCAAAGAAAAATTGAAAAAGCAAGGGGAACTGCATTTCTGGTTTTGAAAAAGAATTTTGAAAAATTCTAGTCTTGAAAAGAATATAGGAGGAACTACATTTCTCAAATAAAAATAAATAAAAGAAATAAAGAAGTATTATACAAGAGCAACAACAACATTGAAGAACATAATCAAGATTGAAAGAAGAAAACTTACCAGATTTAAAGAAAGAGATGGGTTGTTGGTTATTGCGATAGAAATGAGAGTAAATACGAAGAAGAAGTAGAAGATCTGAAGATTTGAAGTAAAAAAAGTACAACTAATTGAGGGTTTTTTCCTTCAAACTAAAGAAGATTTGAAGTAGATGACAGAGGAACTTTCGAAATTGAGGAGATATTAAGGCATAGAAATAAAATTAGAGATCAATTTAGGGATAGAAATTTTAGAGTTTTAGATTTTTAAGCTTCAGTTACTTATTAGGGGTTAAAGGATTTTTTTTTTTTTTTTTTTTTTTTTTTTTTTACTGAAAGTGGTGTTATAGGTTCAAAGCTTGCAAGGGCAAATGTCAAATTTTCACTTTTTACACGTGTCATTCATATAGCATCCGAGTCAGCGCGACTAAAAAACACGCGCATGCTTTGTTCACTACACCTCCTGACAGGTATCTATATATTTCATTATAGTCAAGTTCAAGTAGCAATATAGCAAAAATGAAAGTACAGGTAGCAAAATGACCAATCGTGACAAGTTCAGGTAGCTGCATATGTATTATGCCTAATTAAAACTATTTTTTAATGGTATATAACAACTAAATCTCTAAGCCTCTGTATAATTATATTGATATAAAAATAATATCTATATAGTTATAAAAAATTTTGATTTCAAATTAGACTAAGATAAAAATAAATTTTATGTTTGTAGACGGCGGGGTTCAGCGCGCGCCCAAGTGTTTGGCGACCACGACACTGTGCGGGCTCAGGGCCTGCTAGAAAATACAAAATGGGCTTGTGGCCCATATCGGAGATGGAGTCGCCACCCGGATGAAAGCCGGGACACACTGTACAGCAACTGGATTCCACGGAGGTTCCCAGAAGCCGTCATCAGAGATCGGGTTCGGAAACTGGGTATGGGCTTTTGAAATGCCCACCCAACATTGCGGTTGGCCTCCGTTTGTGTTATGTGTTTTATTACCTTTAATTATAAAATTATCTCCTTATTTACATGCAAATTACAATTTCCTCCAAACAATAGTCAAATTTTACAATTAAATCCAGATTTGCACATTAGTCTAATTTCATGCTTTTTTACCTTGCACTTATTACAATTAAATAAAATAAATATTACAAGCATTCATTCAAAACAAATGGGGGAAGAGATTAATGATTATAATTCTTTGTACAATTAAAACATAATAAAATAAAATAAATAAATGCACACACAAAGAAAGGAGGGAGGA
>CATIWK010013189.1:0-10829 GCA_949634005.1 Mallotus japonicus | reverse complement strand
ATGATTCGATCCAGGTTGGGCCTCGAAGAGCCGCAAAGGTCTCCCTATTAACGTTTTGGCATATATTAGGTCTTAAATTTAAAACCTAAATTTAAGTGGTATTAGACCCCAACCATCTGATCCAGCACTAATGGATAATTTCTCTCTTTATATTAGGAAATTAAATCACTTCAAATCTGTTGATTTGGAAACAAAAAAAATAAGAACTAATCAAGTCATACGGACCAAATTGATTTTATATTCAAAGAATTGAATGGTTTAGAGAATTGGTTAGCAAAATCCTTCCATTTTATAACCTAATCAAAATTTGGACTATCAAATCAAATTAAAGGGAAAGTAATATTTGTCATTCTCATAAACTCTTCAATTTTGACATAAAAGGATATGTTTTAAATACAAATCCAATTAGTTAAAGCCTGATAAGTTTAATATAATAAAATATTATTATTTTGACAATAAATTTATAATTATTTTATTAAACAGAAATCTAATGAGTTGAAATTTATCCACTATAATAATAAGGATGATTCATTTTTACAAAAATATTTTTATTAGAAAAAAATAATAATTCATTATATACATGGATGAGAGTCTCGAACTTCTATATTTTAGATTAAATTTAATAACTTCTACTTTTAGTTGGCTGAAAATTAAAAATGAATTAGTAAGCTACTTTATAAGGTTTATATGAACCAAATTATTAAGCATTATTTTAGCAAGATCAAAATAAAACTTATATATAAAAATTAACTTTTAGTTGGCTGAAAATTAAAAATGAATTAGTAAGCTACTTTATACGGTTTATATGAATCAAATTATTAAGCATTATTTTAGCAAGATCAAAATAAACTTATATATAAAAATTAACTTTAGAATTATTCTTTTAAAAAACAAAAATCCCAGCAATAAATTATGAAATTAAAAGTTGAATACCATAAATTATATATAAAAAAAATCTATATAATTTACTTTGAGTTGACCCAAAAAAAATAGAAGCGCACCATTGACTGTGTGCACGGCCCACACAAATGGCTTTGACGATAATTCTAAAGAAGATTGACTGTTTTTATGTGTATATCCAGATGCAGTCGCCACTGTACAATCCAAAAACTCCATCACAGTAGGTCATTTTCACGGGACCTACCTGCAGAAGCATTGTGATCGACGGCCAGATTATGTCGGGACTGCATTGTGGCATTTCTCTAAGGGCATCGACAATAGTTTATACTCTAAAGAGTGCAATATTCATGCACATCGTCACTTTATTATTTTCTTTTTCATTGCAATCTTTTTCACACTACATTATAGACAAAATGCATTTCAGTCCCCTTATACTCCCAATTCCTTTTACATTGTACTCTTCTACTAAATTTAGTAAATTCGACCCTTTCACTCTCAATTTCAAATCCATTGAGCTCTTATTGCAAATTAATGGTTAAAAAATCCAAAAAATCCCTATAATTTTTTAAAAAGTTATTTAATTCTTATAATTTTTAATGTTAACAATGAAAACCTTACAATTATTAAAATAATTCAATTAAACTTATTAAAAATTTTAAAAATTATATATTTTTTATATAATTAAGATGTCGATCATCTATTTCTAATAAATTTATAATAATAAAAATATATATAGTCATAAAAATTATGACACACTTTAATTATGCATTAAATATTTATACAATTAACACAAAAATATGGAAAAATTAATACATGATAAATTTTTTAATCAATAAAAATATATGATTCATTTAATAAATAAAATACTAGTGAAAAATATAATATTTTTCAAACAAAAATTAATAAAATATCATCGCATACATCATTTCTCTTACAATTAATATTTAATAATTTTAGCTACTTTTATTTTGCTTTATTTTTATCACCACAGGATGAGAGTATATTTTATCATCTAGCGGTGATTATTTGTATAGTGTACTTTACTTCGTAAAAAATAAATTAATTGTATGAGGCGTCTTAATTGACTATAATATTATCTTTAAAGTTATAAAATTTAAATTTATAATTTTCACTAGTATTGTATTTATTAAATATCTCACATATTTTTTGTTGATTAAAAATTTATTATGCATGATTTTGTCATATTTTTATATTAATTATTTAAATATTTAATGCACAATTAAGATATATCATAATTTTTATTACTATATATATTTTTACTATGATAAATCTATTAAAAATAGACGATTGACATCTTAATGATATAAAAAGTATATAATTTTTAAAATTTTTAATAAATTATTTGAATTATTTTAATAATTGTATGGACTTAATTGTTAGTAATAAAAATTATAATAATTAAATAGAAAATTTTTTAAATTATAGGAATTAATTTGAATATTTTTTAGCTATTAATTTAGCAATGTGTCAAAAATTGAAAGTAAATAAGTGCAACGTGCCAGAAATGAGTGTCAAGAGGTGCAATGTGTCAAAAATTTAGTAAAAGGGTACAATGTAAAAAAAACTCGAAAGTATAGGGGGTTCCAAATGCGTTTTGCTTACATTATACTCAAATAAAAAAAATAGTATGAACCCACTATTAATACATATCCCATAATTCTTAATACATTTTAATAATTTTTAATACATATTCCATAAATAAATAAATTTATTTTTTAAAAAATATTTCAATATTTTTTGAAAATTAATTTATTACTTCCAAAATTGTATTTATTAATTTTTGAAAATTTTATTATGTTAATCCTTAATTAAAAATATTCAATTAATTTCCAAATGAATATTACCGTTGCAAAATTCAACTCCAGGTGTATCTGTGTAACACTAGTTTATGTATGTGCACCTCAAATATTACCCTAAAAAAAAAAAAAAAAGCATCTTGCAAAAGTAAGTCAATGAGAGTTGTGGATGTAATAGAGAGTGAGTGTTATACCCTCTATTACATGCAATGGGAGATGACCTAATAACAAGTAAGATTCCTACAACAAAACAAGACACAATTCTATTTGATGAGCTTCTTCTTGTTCTTTTTTTAAGGAAATTATGCATTAGATTTTTTCTTTGGATTGCAATTGGGTCGACATCAATTCATATAATTTAAAGTATGGTGGTGGCCGTGATCTAAGTGAATCAAATCTAGCCTCGAGTAATTTAATAGTATAACTACTTTCACGCATTAATAGATTAAAGATTCAATAATTACTTTCATATTTCCGGTTAAAAGAAATGAGTAATATTTTGATTTCTATGGGTTTATCTTATGGTAAAATCAGTTTTATGTTTTTCTTTGCTATGTTTCAGGGTATGTATTTCATATTTCTTATATCTTGGTATTCTATCAATTAATATTATCATTATTTTATGAGAAAATATTAACATAATATTAATTTTTAATTATAAATTTATTTTATATATGATTTATGATAATCTAATTAATTGATTATTTTAAAAATTTTATAAATTTATTTCAAAAATAATTTTTTTATTTATAATAAAATTAAAAATACATCTAAATTTAATTTATTTGAGCTTATTATAATTAATTTAATTTTGCATCAATTAATATATGATTTCACTATTAAAAATTTATGTTATTTTAACATTAAAATATAAATTTTAAATAATATTATTTAGAAAAGTATTAAAATGTAAGAAATATGAAATATATGTTCTTAAATGTTGCAAAAAAGAAAAATAAAAAAACTAATTTTATTATAAGGCAAATCATAAAAATTGAAATTATACTTATCCTAAAAAATCTAGTGTAGGAGAATGCTATGGTGAGTAAGGGTGCATTTTTGCTATGGACCCCTAAGTGGAAAAAGTATGTCATTGAGAGCTTAAATTAGACAAGTTAGTGCAACTAAACCCTTAAATGATATTTGATTACCCTATCCATTCAGGTAGGTGTTGAGAGACAGATACCTAACAGGTAGGTTAAAAGTTGAACAGCTTATGTGAATAATGGATATTACTTGCAAGTCTCTCTCTCTTTTTTTTTCCTATTTATTCTTTTATTAATATTAACTCCAATAATTTTTAGTTGAGTAGATTTTTTCCATTCCTCTAAGATTTCGTTTGTTTGGTACATAATATCGGAATTGACAATTCCAATTTTTAATGTTTAATTGACTAAACTTAAGTATGAGAATGAGTATGTGATTCTCCCATAATGGAATCACCATTCCCCTTGCATTTTTAAGGAATAAATTTTGATTCCTTTGAAAATCAAATCAAACTAAAAGGCTAATTGTATAGGAAATTACCAAACTTTACACTGAATTTCATCTTGTTTTTATAACTTTAATTTGTATTTTTTTTATTACAAAACATTAATTTTAATTACACAGAGAAGTCACTCAAAATAATTCTAGCTAATTTATATGGCGTGGCACACTAGAATTACCACATCACATTTCAACTCAACAAAAGTTATCATGTCATACCGTCACGCCACATTCTTTATAAGACTGTTGACCATAATTTTACTTTACTTTTTTTTTTTACATTCAACCTTGTAAAGTTATAATCAACAGTCTCATATAAAAGGTGACGTGGTAGTGTGACATAATAATTTTTATTGACTTAAATTATAATGTGCCACATCATCTAAAATAGTCGGTATTATTTTGGGTGATTTGTCCATGTGATTAAAATCAATTTTTTATGACCAAAAAGATGCAAATTAAAATTATGAAATTTAGTGTAAAATTTGGTAACTGCTGATGATACAATTTACCCTCAAATTAACTACAAACTAGTCACCAATTCGCACTTTGCGCGGACTTTAAATAATATATAAATTTTGATGTAATTATTAAGTAATTTTAATAAATTTAAAACTACAAATTAATCAAATGTAAAAGTGGAAATTTAGAAAGTTATTATAATAATTATATTTTAATTTTTTTTATTAAAAGTATATATATATAGTAATAATAATATTTGAATACATAAAATAAAAGAAAAATAGAATATAATTGATAAATTAAACATTTTTACTTATGTTAAATAAAAATAAAAATGTCTTTTTAATTGAATAAAAGGTGGATGTTTTAATTAATTAAATTAAAAGACATAATTTCAAATAAAAGAAGAGTAGTGTTTTAGATGTAATATAATTAAAGTGTTTTATAGAGAATAAAACATGTGTATTTTAAATAAGAATTTTTATAAAGAGAAAAAGTTAACTAAATAGATTAAAAATAAAATATATTGCATTAATTTTATTTTTTTTTTAATATTTATTGCGATTTGTGTTGAGAACTATTACATTATTATTAGAATATGTATAATAGTGTTTTAGTAAAAAAAAATTTGAAAAATAGAATTTCTAATGGTTTAGAAATGATGGAGAGTGATTTGAAATTAAAAAAAAAATACTATTATATTAATACTTTTAGAATTTGAGTAGTATTGAAATATGTATATTAGTGTTTTAGTTAAAAAATAATACTATAAAACTATAATAAATATTTTATTAATAATAAACATTAGAATTTTTAATGGTTTGACACATTAGATTTTAGAGTGAATATTCAAATATGAAGATAGACACTTGTCAAATTTTTGACTTAATGACTTTAAAGCTCAACATTTTATATATATATATATATAGATTGACCAAATATTTAAATATTAACATATATTTTTAAAATTTATAAATAAAACATATAAATTAATAAAAATGTATATTAAATGTTTGAATAAAAATATTTATAAAAATAAATAATTTTAAAATTATAATAATATCTTAATGAATAAATATTTTATAATAGGTAACTATATAATATTAATTTTTAATGTGTAAAATTAATTATAATGTTAGTTTTTATATATAAAAATAATTATAAAAATATTTTAAGTGATCATTAATGATGTTAATTTCCATTTTCATTACATAGTAAACCAAACATTTTTTTTATTTTTTTGTTTTTTTCATTACATTTCATTCTGATTTCGATTTCATTACTATTCCAATTCATAAGTACTAACTAAACACCTCCTAAATAAGTTAGTGGAACAAATCATATGTGGCGATAGATTATCCACAAACCTCATTTTTAATTAGGTAAAGTTTGAATCTGTCCAATGTCTTGCACAAAAAAAAAAAAAAAAAAAAAAAACTAGTTATTCATTTATCCATAATTTTTTTTAACAACTGATTAATTAGTTAAATCCCAACACCACAAGGGGAGAAGATAGGAGGTGGGGAGTTTGATCTTTAGTCTCCTCAACAGAATGTCCACATATTTTACCAATTGAACTGCTCATGGGGACTTCATTTATGTATAGTTTGATAAGTATAAACAATTATTAGTTGATGAGTTTCACTATAAATTTAAAATTTTATCAAATAAAACGAGACGATCTTATAGCACCAATCTATGTACTTTAGGAGTTTCAAGCTACCAACACTATTTTAGGGGCGTAATAGCAATAAAAAAATAAATAAATAAATAAAATTTATTATAAATTTTTAAAAAAATTTTGAAATTAAACATACCTTCTCTATAAAAAAAAATATTACCAATTAAATTTTAATATATATGTACATATTTTTTATTATATTTTTTTCAAAATTTATAAGAATTATTGTTCCTTCATTAATTGTTCTTCCCTTTCTCATAAAATGAACTTTTATCTCCTAGATAAAATTTGAAATTATTTATTCAAGTAATATTTATGTAATAATATATCTTCAATTTAACTCTTTTCGGATATATATTTGTGTAAAGAAAATTTTTGAACTATAATTATTTTTTGTATCTAATTAATTAACAGTGTATGCATCGTATAAAAAAGTAATTTTACACTTTAACATATATTTATATATTTTTAATATTATATATAGCTCCTATTTGAGAAAAGAATTTGAAATTTTGCTCCTAGGTTAAAGTATTGATTCCCCCAATGAGCTTAACATCAACTATTTGCAACTATTTGCTTTAAGCATCAAAAGCTTTAGGCTTTAGTTGTGATGCTGAGTTAGGAAGTTCTTTTTTAGACTTCTTATTACAGAGGTTGCTGATGAGCAAGCAATCCCTTGCTAGGATGACATTATTGTTCATCTTTTTATTTTGTCATTTGTTTCTATCTTTGGATAGCTTTATTATATCCCCGCTTGCGGTGGCTCTATTGGTTTCTAATGATATCAATTTTATTGCCAAAAATAAAAAAGCTATTTGCATAATTCAATGACAATAACACGTTTTTTTTTTTTAGAGAAATAACACATGCTTTTCATTCGAGGGGATGAATAATAAAAAAGTAATAAAGTTTCGTCCTTCAAAGTTAAAAAAAATAAAAATAAATAAAAAGGTTAGGCGATGTTGAAGTTGAGGACTAAGATTAGGTATAACACTAATTTGTATAAATCCACTTGGGAAGGACCAGTAAAATATGATTAATCAATTTTTTTTTTTCCTTTGGAAATTGGAAGGACTTAATTTCTTCAATAAAAGCTAAAGTTAGAGTTGCTATTAGCTAGTTTATTTTATTATTCATGTGTCTAGGCGCAAGGACCCAAATCTTAAGCAATTCCACCTTCTCCATCATTCCCTTATCACTCACATGTTAAATTTTTTTTAATAAATTTATATTTAATAAATTTTTGATAAATAATGAGAATTATCTAATCATCTTGACCGATGAGTGATACAAGTGGAAAAAGATATGAACATTCAGATAAAAAGAGCAGAATTCAAACTCTTATTCCTTCACTCTCCCTTCTTATTATGTAAAATTAATCACTTCAACTAGTTAAAAAAATTCTCTAATCATCCCAAAATAGATACAAATAAAAATTGATTTTTGTAATAATATTCATTAGACCCTAAGAGCTACGGACTATAAAATAAAAATAATTGATGGAGCACATAAAAAACTCCTCTAATCATCTGTTGACATATGTATTGATGGATTTGTCTCATTTGCGATCTTAGACTTGCTTTGACATTTTGACTTGTCAAACAACTATAAGACTGGCCCCCAATCTGGACAGTGAAGAAGCCACGCCTGTATAGAAGACAAAATGCTTGACCTCGAATAGACTGGCCCCCAATCTGGACAGTGAAGAAGCCACGCCTGTATATAAGACAAAATGCTTGACCTCGAATAGAGATGGCTGATTAGGAAATGCCGGCCTCCCTTCCTGGGGTGAATTTAATGTAACCGAACATCAATTTTTTTTTTTAAAAAAAATAATTTCATTCATTCAAATTAGCAATATATCGATAGAAACACATATAAAAATTCGCTAAAAATCATAAAGGATGAAACAACACATAGATTAATAGTATAATAAATCGGCTCAAAACCTACAAATTTGATAATATTATAGTGACTAGAATACCTATGACTCTACTTCTACAATATACTGACGATCAAAATCTGATTTGTTGTCTCTGTCTGATCGAAAATGTTTTGCTTGTCTGAATCGCCCACATACAAATGAAAAGTCGCAATAAGATGACGGAAAATAAAACGTCGTAACAAGACAACGAAAACCAAACGCCACAACAAGACAATGAAATCACTAAAAAAACAAAATAAAACTCGGATCTATGTGAAATAACCACTTATTTAAGAAAAAAATTGATAAAACGATGTGTAGAGGGGTGATTTCAGGGCAAACCGAACATCAATTATTGTTTACTTAACATTAGGGTGTGCAAGATTATCGAACCAACCGAATAAAAAATCGAACCTATCCAGTTTGGTTCGATTCAATTTGCTTATTCTCTATTTTCAATTTTTCAGAATTGTTGTTTCAATTTTATACTTAAAAAATTCGGTTAACCGAAATAATTGAATAAATGTAAATTTTATTTTTTATTTTTTAAATAGCATAATAATTTAATAAATATATTAAAATAATTAATATTTGTAAAAATTTACTTTGGTTCTGTCAATTCAGTTTTTATTTTAAAAATTTTAGTTTGGTTTGGTTCAATTTGGTTTTAATTTAGTTCGGTTCTAATTTAGTTTAGTTCAGTTAATTTGATTCAGTCTAAAAAAGCCCAAAACCAATCGAACCGATCGAATGCAATCCCTACTTGACAAACTGCTCTTCTGAGACAACACTCAATTGCATCTGACAATTTACAGTAATTGCAGATCTTTAAAACCAATCACATTTCACTCCCACACCAACCCTTAAGAAGCATGGATACAGACACAGGACACGAATACGATAGGAACGGACACGACGATAGGACGATTTTTTAAAATTTAAGGACACAATATGGGCGGGACACGTGTAATATATATATATATATATATCACATAAAATGTACATTATTTCCTATTATATAAAGATGATTTGTTAAAAAAATGAAGCTAGGATGATAAAACATAAACTCCATAAAATTTAAACATTTACTATAATCATATAGTTAATTATTTATCATTATCACACATAAGGCATACATAAAAAGTGGCCAATATACATGATTTATACAAAAAATGGAGCTAATATTACAAAGAAAAGCTCCAAGAAATTTAAGAATTGACCATGATCATTCGGCCAATAATCTAGCTACCAATACCATATGCATGGTATATACAAAAAGTGACCAAAAAATAAAAGCATTCCTATACAATCTGACCAATAATTTCTTTATTGTTTTAGTGTTTTAACTTTTAAGTGTCGTTTTAACTGATATATACAGTGCAAGGAAAATCAATAATTCAAACATTTTTTCTAAATAGTTCTTATTACATTTTATAATTTCAAATTTAGCCTTGCTGTGTCCTAAAAAGTATCATGCCGTATCCTTCTCGTGTCTTAAAAATAATAAAATAATAGGACATGTGTCCAGTCATGTTGGATATATGTCGTGTACGTGTCAGTGTCCAAAAAGTGTCAAACACGGATACTCCACCCTATTTGAAGTGTTGGTGCTTGATAGCTAAGATATAAATACTCTCAAAGAGAAGGTAAGGATCTTCTTCTTTCTTTCTTTTTTTCTTTACTTGACAGAGCTCCATGGATTTCAGTATCTCATGGCGTAAATTATCAAGATATTCTCTTTCTCCTTCATATTCAAATGCTTAAACTTCATTAACTATTGAAGTCCTACTCAGACTAGTCTAACTTGATCGTCAAAGGGGTTTTGAATCAGCAAAAAACCTTTAATTCTCACATTGTTCTTTGTTTGCAGAAAACTCTTAGTGAGCTGGAGTTGAGATGACGGAGAACTCCCATCAATCATTATATCTTTATCACTTCTAATAGAAGTGATAAATTTTCGTTAATATTAGTGAACAGTTACCATGAAGACTCAAATTAGAAATCTCTATAAATTTTGTAAATAAAAATATTAATTAACTTATTCATGATTTTTTTTTTTTTGAAAGAAAATTCATTACCAAATCAGAAATACACAGCTAAGTCTTCTTGCGGAAGAGCTAAAAGCTTTGGGTGAACATTGAACCCATTGGAAACAAAGTCTAATGGGTTATTTACCAAAATAGGGTAAAAAAATTTTTTTTTTCCCAAATTAGGGTATTTTTAAAAATAATTTTCTTTTTTGGGTATTTTTTGAAACTATTTCCCATTTTAAGGTACTTTCAGCTGAGTTGGAGGAGAGAGAAATTTTTTTAAAAATTTCATGGGCCATACCGCCACTGCCAGTGGCGGTATGGCCATAATAATAATTTCTTTTTTACTTTTGGCCATACCGCCACTAGCAGTGGCGGTATGGCCAAATTTTTTTCAAAATTTTTTTTAACATTTTTTTTAATTTGTTTTTAATTTTATTTTATTATTATTATTATTATTATTATTATTATTATTATTAATTTTAACATTATTATTATAATGTTTTTTTTTTATTTTTTTTATTTTT
>CATIWK010013162.1:0-15315 GCA_949634005.1 Mallotus japonicus | reverse complement strand
ATTTACGATCATAGGATGCTCGAATAAAGAAGAAAGAATCAGGGGTTAAGTTTCTGTGATGGCCGTGAAAGAATTGTGATTATGAAGTTCCTAAGTACCAGACCCTAGGTGGAAAGCACAACATCAGCGTGAGCATAAAGTCTTTTAAGCAGGCCCCTCTGCTACAATCACATATGCATTAGAGATCGTAGACAGCCCGATTCTAGCATAAAATGCTGACGTATGCTAATTAAAAGAGCAAAAATGGGAGAATATGAAAGGATGTTCTACAAAGGGGTATTTGAGGACAATAGCCCTGAAATTTAGCAACCAATCTTGAGCCAAGATCTCTCTTACCAATTCACACAAGAAATACACCCAAAAAAGAAGAAGGAGAAAGAGGAGAAGAAAAAGATTGGAGAAGAAGAAGCCATTGAAGGTTTAGAGAGTTTCTTGATAACATTTTCTTTTACCTTTCTTCTCTCTTTAATACAATTTATGAATATTTATTTGGGTTGTATAAATTTGAAGATGAATATTGAAGCCATGAGTGGCTAGTTTTATTCGTTATTAGGATTTGAAACCTATATGATTTGAGCTTAATGTTATGGATATTATTTACTTAATCTTGCATATTGTGTTTATTTTTCTTTGATTATTATTGTAGACGACCAACTACAGCTTGCTGTTCTAAGGTTATACATTGAGAAATAGTAATCTTAGTAGACCCATAAACATAAATTAGATGGGTTAATGACTAGAGGAAACTTAGCTTAATTCATTTCTCATATGGGTGTGCTAAATGCTTTATTTGATTGAGATTGGTTAATATCTATAGTGATTATATGAGTTAAGCCTTTAATGTTTGTTAATTGATTCAAACAAACTATGTCAATCATTACTTGAAAGAGAATGTTTAATGAATTAAGAAAACCCAAGATGTCAAAGTATATGAATAGATTTATTCATTAACTTAATAATTATGTAGTGCTTCAAATTCCTAACAACATCCTTGCTATATTGATTTTCTCTTCTCATTAAATAGTTTAGTGTATGTTTTTATTTGTTTGTTAAATTATTTTTTATATTTGTTTTACTTCAAATAGTTTGTGAGCTCTAAACAAAACCAATTAGAACCAATAGGTGTTTAATTATCAATCCTTATGGCACAATGCTTTACTTACAATTATATTACTTGTTGTGACCCATATACTTGCAGAGTAGGCTCTAGAAAGTAGGCAACACTTTTTTGGTGCCGTTACTGGGGATTGAAATAATTAACATCACAATTGGTTATAGTTATTTGGATTAGAGCACTTTGTTTTACATTACTCTATTTTTTTATCATTTTGTACTCTGTTTTAGGTACCTTTCTTGTGATTTATGCACAATACTATATGCTCTAGAATCGAGCCATTAATTTACATGTCAGGCTTGTTTAAGTTTGAAAAGGAAAATTAAACGAAATCAAGTGGTGAAGCTAGTGTGATGGCAGACCAACAAGAGGGAGGAGAAAATACCTTTTTAGACTTTGTAATGCTCGGATTAGAGGGTACTCAACAAAGCATTACAAGACCCAACATTCATGTAAATAACTTCAAAATTAAACTAGTGCTATCAAAATGATTCAATCAATCATGTAGTTTCATGGCCTAGTAATCGAGGATCCAAATGCACATATAGTAAATTTCTTAGAAATTTGTAATACGTTCAAGTATAACGGAGTGTCCGATGATGCCATTCGACTTAGGCTTTTTCCATTTACACTTAAAGATTGAGTAAAGGCATGGCTCAACTCATAACCACCAGCATCAATTACAACTTTGGATCTTCTAGCTAGAGCCTTTATAGCAAAGTATTTTCCACCATCTAAGACCGCCAAGATTATCAAGTACATTACTACATTTCAATAATTTGATAATGAGTCCTTGTGTGATGCATGGGAGAGGTTTAGGGAACTCTAAAGGAGCTGTCCATACCATGGTTTGCCTAAGGATGTTCTCATGAGGACATTCTACAATGGAGTTATCATAAGTGCAAGGCTGTGCCTAGTTTGAATTTTCCAGCCCACCTTGAGATGTTTTGATGCACGGCTGTGCACGTATATGCACACAGCCGTGCATATTCACCTTAGTGTGAGTATGGCTCAAAGTAAATAGTATCAAAACACAATATTACATAACTAGCATAACTTCAAACAACATTAATCACTACTATACTCCTCATTCTCATGGTAAATAATATACATATAAGAAGCAATAGTTATATAAATCATAAGAAGCACAAGAAGCTATAGTTAGAATTAACTTTAAAGCTTACTATCCTTAATGATTATTAGCTTATAAAATTGTTGCTTCTATTCCCTCATCTTTATCCTCTCTTTTGCACTTACATACTTGAAAAATTTCAGCATGGGGGAATGTGAAACTACAAAATAAAGAAAAAACTAAAATTCATATAAACTAAACTAAAAGAAAAAAAAAGTTATACTATACACTTGTTTGAGCTCCCAAGAAGTGCTTATTTAGGAGGTCATAAGCTTGACCTTTTCATGCTTCATTTGACAAAGTCATTTAAATAGGCAACATGATGAAGCACAGCATCCTTGCCTCCAAAATACCTCTTCAACCACTGATCAATTACCTTAAATTTATTTCCTTGATTGCCAACCAATTCAACTACTCTATAAGGGTATACTTTTGTCACCATAAAAGGTCCTAGCCACCTTGACTTTAACTTTCTTGGAAATAGTTTGAGTCTTGAGTTAAAGAGAAAAACTTGATCACTACTGTTGAAATCTTTCTTCTTTATATTTGCATCATGCTATCTCTTTATCTTTTCTTTATATAGTCTATAGTTTTTATATGCTTCCTATCTAATTTTATCCAACTCATTCAACTGTAACATTTTTTTATAGCTGCTTATTTGAGATCATAATTCAGTGCTTTTATTGCCCAATAGGCTTTATGCTCTATTTCCATTGGAAGATGACAAACTTTACCATACACCAACCGAAAAGGTGACATACCAATTAGTGTTTTGTAAACTGTCCTGTAAGCTTATAAAGCATCATCAAGCTTTCTTGACCATTCTCTTTTAGACTTTCCTATTGTTCTCTCTAGAATCTTTTTTAATTCTTTGTTATTGACTTCCACTTATCCACTAGTCTGGGGATGATAAGGAGTTGTCACTTTGTGTCGCAGCCCATATCTAGCTAGCAACATCTCTATATTCTTGTTATAAAAATGAGCACCTCCATCACTAATTATAACCCTTGGCATCCCAAATTGAGTAAAAAATTTCTTAAAAAACTTACACACAGTCTTAGCATCATTGTTTACACATGCTTGGGCTTAAACCCATTGAGACACATAATCAACACATACAAGGATATAATGATTACCTTCTGAAGATGGAAAAGGTCCCATGAAGTCAATACCCCAAACATCGAATATTTTTACTTCTAAAATCCCTGATTAAAGCATGTCATCCTTCTTTGATATGTTCCTACTATGTTGACAAGCATCATAAGCTTGCACAAAATCTCTAGCATCTTTGAAAATCAAAGGCCAATAAAAAACACTCTTTAGTACTTTGGATGTTATTTTGTTAGGGCCATAGTGTCTTCCACATATTAAACTATGACAATGGTGGAGAATAGATTGTATTTCCTCATTAGGTATACATCTTTTAATAATGCCATCCATGCACACCTATATATAGCCTTTAGAATCATAAATTAATATTTTTCTTTACTGATGAGATAATTCTAGGGGTAATTTACCACTAGATTTGAAATTGGTTATATTAGCAAACCATGGTGCATCAATATAATCAAAAGTAAAGAATGATTCATCTAGAAACATGTCTCTAATTGTCTCATTAGCTCTCCACTTTTGCTCTCCCCTAACTCTAATCTTGACATATGGTCTGCTACAACATTTTTTGTCCCTTTCTTGTCTCCGACATCCATGTCAAACTCTTGTAACAGTAGTACCCATCTGATCAACCTATGTTTCGAGTCTTTCTTTATAAGCAAATACTTCAAAACTGAGTGTGATCATCCAGGATTGGTGCGTTTATCGGGGTACACAGGCTAATGGCGAACATCTACCAAATTTTTATATTATTATTTATGGGAGGGTCTGCCTGAATAGGCTTTGTAGATTGGAGTCGCCACCCGATTTGAATCGGGAGAAAGTGAATTGAAAATCCACTTCTTTAACTAGAGAAACCAGGTTCAGGGGGTAGGAGTTACTTATCCTGTTTCTTTATCATGCACGTTTTTATTTATTCACTACTTCACCCTAATTTCGGTTTTATGATGCATTTACCATACCTTGATCATTAGTCAATTTAAATTGGGAATAAAATGTGGGATAGTTGGATTGACGAGCATTCATCATGTAATAAACAAATAAACAAACATTCATCAATTAAGTAGATGATCATGTAGGCAAGTAAGCATGTAGCATGTAACACATAAGCACGTAAGAAATAATCAACATAAACAAGCAAATAAGCAAAATAAAAAAAAAAGGTAAAGAGATTAAAGATTACAACCCAATAAAAGAGCCTGTTCTAATAAATACATCCAAATATAAATAAAAGGGGAATTGGGATTAGGGATTACATTGCCTTAGAAAAAGCCCATTCTATTAATTACATAAAAATGGAAAAGAGGAAATAAAAACCCTATTCTAATAATCCTGAGAAAAAAGGGTTAGTCCTCACGCACATGCAAGCACACATCACATTTGAGGACAGTTTCATATATTTCATTCATCGATAATTAAAATAATAAATAAAAGGTAATTAAGCACATAAGCAAACAAGGATGCCAATGGATGCATGATACAAGATTTTTGAAATTGGGTATTTTGATGTGAGGTCATCATTTTTATTATAAAAAATAGATTTTTATGATGAGGCAAATATTAGGAATTAAAATGGGGAAATAAAAAAATAAAAAAATGAAAGTGCAAATAAAATAATAAAAATGATAAAGATATTATTCTCACCATAAAAATGTTAACTTTATGATAAAAATAATAAATTTATCAAAGAAAACAATAAAAATGACAAGGATAGTACATATGCAATAATAATAATAATCATAATGCAAGTGAAATAATAAAAAAAATAGTAAAAGTGCAGAATTAAATTAATTAAAGTAGTAATGATGTCATTTTCACCATAAAAATATATACTTTATGATAAAAATGACAATTGTACCCAGTGGCGGTGCTTAACTCTGATTTTTCGGGGGGCCAAATTAAAAGCATATGAACAATAAGAAGTTCAAAAAAAAATTCAACAACATTATCTTGACTAACATTAACTAAGTTCAAGCAAAAAAAAAAAAAAAAAAAAAAAAGAGAAATTGCAGACAACATAGTAAGTAAGCTTTTTTTTTTTTTGAGAATTTTGGTAGCTTAAAAGATTTGTTTATTAGAAGTTTTAGTCTTACATGCTTGTTAACTTAAGATAAATGAAAGTCAAGCAAGTAATTGAATAAAAATTAATTACCTACATGTCATATTAACATTAGAACCTATCTACAATTACTTAAATATTTTATTATGAGGGGGCCAAATATTAAGAATACATGAAAATTTTTTTTCAGAATTTTAATTATATAATATATATAAAAAAATTTAAAATTTTTGGGAGGGCTTAAAAGATCCGCCTCTGATTGTACCCCAAAAGGCATAAAGACAACAAAGATAACAAAAATGCAAAAACAAAAATAAAAATATAGAAATATTAATAAAAATACATAAATGAATAAATTAAGATGATAAAGATGATATTCTCACCATAAAAATGTGAACTTTATGATGAAAATACCAAATTTACCACAAAAGGTATAAATATGACAAAAAAATAGTAAAAATATGATAAAAATGATAAAAATACAGAAATAAATACGAAAATAAATAGAAATGACAGAAATAAAAATATTAAAATGATAAGAGTGATATTTTTACCATAAAAATATGAACTTTATGATAAAAATACCAAATTTACCCTAAAAGACATAAAATCAACAAAAATAGGAAAAAGACAACAAAAATAGATAAAGTGCAGAAATAATTAAATAAATACATGAATATGGCAGAAATAAAGTAATAAAAATAATAAAGATGGCATTTTTACCGTAAAAATGTGAACTTTATGATAAAAGGGCCACAAAAATAATAAAAACACAAAAATAAATGCATAAATAAATAAAATTACAGAAATAAAAATATTAAAATAATAAAGATGACTTTTTCACCATAAAATTGGAGACTTTATGATGAAAAGGCCAAATTTACCATAAATAGCATAAATACAATAAAAAATAATGAAAATGCGAAAAAAATGAGAAAAATGCTAGAATATTAATAAAAATAAATAAAAAATACAATAGTAAAAATAACAAATTGAAATGATGCAAAAAAAATAATAAAAATGCTAACTTTTCATCAAAATACTCATTTTTATATAAATGGAGAAATAATGCAAAAGATGAAGGAAAAATGCAAAAATGAATGCAAACACTCCCGGAATCACCCGAACTACCCACTTCTTCTACATATCTTAATCTCAAACTTCAAGATCACCAAAAAAAGCACAAATTTACCAATATAATAAAAATTCACAATAAAATGAATAAAAATGCAAAAAATGATAAAAATGATAGAAATGAAATGTAGAAGATGATAAAAATGCAATTTTTAATTAAAAATGATTAGGAAATCCTCAGAGGGACTGGGTTATTACCTTTGATGTGTGCTTTGACTTAGATGTGTGCTTTGACTTAGATGTGGTTGGGTTGGGATTTTGGATCTAAATCCTAAGAAAAATGTAGAGATTTTGTTAAAAGTGTGTAGAATGGGAGTCCTGAGTCTTTAAATTAGTAGAGTTTCGGTATATTTTTTAGTCTCTCCCCTAAAAATGAGGTGTGGGGGCCTATTTATAGGTAAAAAATTGGATTTGGGGTGTGCGTGGGTGCGTGGCAGGGGTGCACGAGCTCTCGGTAGGTATGTGAGCGCGCACCATGAGTGCGCATGCACTAGCGCACACCCTAGGTGCACGAAACGTGTTCCTTCTTGTTCGTGCGAATATTTTAGGTGTTTTGAGGTTTAAGTGTGTGTTTCGGGCATTTTTGGGTATTCATCTTATCTGAGCACGCTTGGGAAGACTTCCGAAGAAATTTTCCCCCTATCTGGTCAACAGGAAACCTTCATCATCGAATTTTCAGGAGACCGTCAAAATTTGAGTATCAACAGTTGCCCCCTACTTCACGTGCATTGATCAAGCTGGGACTTGTCAATGAACGAGAAGTAAATTTTGAAAAAAAATATAAAAACTTTCATGAGGGTGCTACAAATGCATTTGGTTATTGCCTACGTATGGAGAGAAAATGCAAGAAAAGCTTTTTTGAGGGTTGCAGCGCAAATGGCTTACTGCCAACACATGGGGAACAAATTAAAAAAAAGCTTTTATGAGGTTTGTTGTGCTTGCATTTGGCTTGTTGCCAACGTATGGGGAGCAAATTCAAGGAAAGCTTTTTATGAGGGTGCTATGTAACCTTTACTAAACTACAAACCGGAAGTGCACTGTATAGCACTAATAGGCCTCAAGTGTCAGGTTTCGAAGAAACCAAAATGTAAGTGAAAATTTTTTTGTGAGTGCTATGTAACCTTTATAAAGCTATAAGCGTGACACACCATATGGCCTTGCCCAGGCCTCAGGTACAAGTGTTGTGTGATTTTTCAAAGTCATGATGTGTGTAAAGCCAAAATACTGTGATGCAGTTATGGTTTTAAAATTACTATGCATGAGAGTTTTGTTCATGCTTTTAATGGTTTACTTGTACTAGTGAGTGGCATATACCAGGAACTTCGAGTCAATCTAGCCGTGTTTGTCTTACCTTGATATGGTTTCACCATCTCTCCGAGGTTTGACCAGCATCCCTTTGCCAAGGACATTTTTAATTACCGAGTGGAGAGTAAGCATTCCATATGATCACAAGGAAATTCACCAAATGAGGTCGCAGAGAATCGCAACATACAAGGCAACCCTCAATATCATGTCATTCCCTTTGGAGGTAAATGCTTTGATCATTCTTTCTCTTCTCAGGCATTCCCCACCTTTTGTTACTTAGCACGAATACTGTCAAAGAGTTCCTTGAATACTCTTACTCAAGATTCGAGCATTGGAGTAGATTGAGTATGATTTTTATTATTTATTATTTCTTTCCCTTTTTTTCTCTTTTTTTTTTTTTTGCATTTAACCCTCTTGTAAGGTCTATCATGTCAATCGCAAGTTACTTGAATGTCCGGGTTCCTAACGACTTCTTTTTTAGTAGATTTTCTGTCTTTCATGAGGTCGTCAAGCATTAGATTGATTAGAAGTGAGAATTCTAGCTCGAAGCTACTGGCCAAAGTCGGGAAGCTTTAAAAATCTCATCAAAATGAGATGGTAGCTGTCACGTGCCCCTTTTCCAGTGTGGGTACACCTCCGAGAGCACAAGAAAATAATATTCGGGATGTAAATGCAAGTATGAATGCATGAATGCATTTGAAAATCTTAGTGCAGGGTGGTACATAAGACTTCCCTGGATTTTTGCACTCTTCAGGGTCATCTCGGGTTTCTATTGCGAATTCTCAACTTTCATGTGCATCTCGGGTCAATCTCTGGACCTCCGATGTGCCATTGGGACCTCGTGGAAGCGTTGGTGCATGAAAATACTTATCTTGGGGACTCCGGCGGGCCATGGACAGTACCATGCATGCTTCCCATATGTGTGGGCCTAATGTTCAACCCATACGCGTTGGTCAGGACCCACGCGTGTGGGTGGATCCTGGATCCATAGATTGCAAGCCTATAAAGGGGCTCTTTTTTGTCATTTTCTTTATTCCTTAATTCTTTCTTCTCTCTTCTCTCTTCTCTCCTTAGATTCTCTGAACTCTCTAGGCTTTCTTCACTTCAATACCCATGCAAGGAGACGAAGGCAATGGCGGTTTCGTGGACATCCCCGATCTCGATATTCCCTTAGAGGATCTTGATCTGGGAGTTTACTAGGCGGGTCAAGCAGCGATTGGTGCTGCACGTCAGAAGCCAGTGCTAGCTCATCGCACGCAGCATTGAGTGACGAGGGGTAGGAAATTCCTCTCGTCTCAAACTTGTAGGAGCACGTTTGGGTGCTTCACCGGCAGCAGGTTAGTACCTCGAACTCCTTTTTATTATTATTATTATTATTATTATTATTATTTATGCTTTCTTCCTTCGATGCTATAACTCCCCTGCATGATAGGATATATGAAGTTAATGCTTGCGAACTTAGTAATAAATTAGATTATTTAAGAAATAGTTTTTATGATACTTCCCTTGCTAGGATTAGCTCCTTTGCATGCTTGGAGATGTATTTTGCTAGGATTTCGCTTTCCTTAGGCTGCATGCTAGGATTTGTTTGCCATGTCATTTAGGCTTTCGTTGCATGATTTCGTTTACCTATGAATAACAAGTAAATAGTAGTTAGTGCTAATTATCATATTTAGGTGGAAAGCAATTCTGAGTCAAAATCTGTATTTTGCTCACTTCCCTTTTTAGAGCCTAATGACCCACTTGGTTCTACCCGGTAGCTTCACCAGAGCTAAGAAGCACTACCGGAAGCTGCCCATGGAGGTACGAGACCGGGTGCATGTCTCGACTTCGATGGCATTTTAGACAGTCTGCTAGAGGGACTAGAGTCGTTGAAGAGTCGGCAGGCGGCTATGACTGCCTTGGTCGAGAGGTGGTCAGACTACACACACACCTTCCACTTCTAGTTCGGGGAGATGATGATCACGCTCCTTGACTTTGCTGCTATTATAAGGTTTGCTTTTACCAGTTAATGGATCCCTTTTAACATCCCAGAGGACCTTACGGGGCGATGCCATGATTTTCTGGGTCCCCCCCCCCCCCGCCCTGAGTTCAGGGTTGGTCAGGGCTGTCTGATTTCTTATGATCGGCTCTGGCAAGCTTGTAATGCTGCTACTAGAGGTGGTGCTGTTGACATCGAGAGACTTGTCTGATGCTTCATCTTCTATCTAATGAGCACAATGGTATTCCTTAATGCGAACAACACTAGTGGCTCTTGGTTACTTCCTCTACTGCAGGACCTCGATGCCTTGCGGGGTTATGATTTGGGTTCCGCTGCCCACGGCTATCTCCTCTACGGCCTGGATAACACATGCAGAGATAGCACATGGATCTGCGGCATACCGATGGTGGTTGATGTGAGTCCTTTCATATACTTTATCGTTCTTTTTCCTTCCTTTATGAGTATATTGTTCCTGACACGTTCTCTTTTGTAGATTTAGGCCTAAGTTCCGTGTGCTGGCTCCTCGTATCATTCTCGGGATGCATGAGGGGTTCCCTCATTTCCCCATCTAGACTACTCAGCCTTGGAGGGGCTCTGTGCGGTCTTTGGACAAGACTCATGCTGCTCTCACTGAGTTGACATTCAATTAGGTCATTCATTTCTTTCTTCTTTTTTTGTCCTGAAGTCTTGTATTCTATTTTCTAACAGTTGTTTCTGATTGCAGATACATCTTCAATGGTGATGGGAATGCTACCCCACAGCCTTTTTAGCGGTGATGGCTGGGGCCTTCGAGATCATTGGCAAGCGAATGCTGTTTGTGACCCCCGTTGATCGCACCTGGTACCTCGGCAAGCGAGTAGCAGGCTGGTTGTTAGGACCTACCGCTCGTTGCGTCCCTTGTCCTCCTCCTTTTGATATGTTCTCGGGGAAGGACATAGTGGGCCCCACCTTGGTGGAGGCTCTGGTTGCGACTGATCACTGATTGTACTTGGAACGTTCAGGGTGTCTCCTACATCAAGAGTCTTATCCCTCACTTGATTGATGGTGCTGCGAGGATTTTGTGATCGCTCTGCCTGCTGCATCTACAGGTGTTTCTTCTTCCTCTGTCCCTCAGGTATGCCTTATTTCCCTTTTCTATGTGTTAGTGCTCGTATTGACTATTTCTAATTCTGACTGTTTTTACTTGTGTTTGACAACCTCGCTCAAAGAGATCTCGTATTAGGAGTGCCACCGAGTTTTCGAGCGACCCAAGAGCTGCTACTGAGGCCTTTGCTGGGGCTACTCAGATGATCTCTGGGGTAGCTGCACTGCCATTGGTCCCCGTGGTTCGGGTGCACAACCTCCATGGTGAGGTGATTGTTCAGGTGGTCCCCGCATCTACTAAGCCTGTGGACTTCATTCCTGAGGACGATATCCATATGAGTTTTTGTCTGCCTTTGTTGATTGGATACTTTAGATTTGTTGTTTGCTGACTGTTCTACTTACAGGTTCCTCTAGAGATAGCCCCGTACTAGTACTAGTGCGCTTCAAGCTTGATGAGTCACTACGTCCATTACTCTATGGAGGCTCATGTAAGTCTTTTTCACTTCAACTTATTTCTATGTTCCAATTATGTAATGATATGTATGTGTATGAGTGCATATGTGTTAATGCATGTGTGTTATAATGATGCAGCTTGAGCGTGCGAGGCTATTACGCAAGCGGGATGAGACCATTCGCCTTCAGGAGTCGGTACGCCAGTAGGAGGGTGCCTACTATCAGAGCGAGATTCAGAGGCTGCTGGGTTAGAGGAGCTGAGGGTGCGTGATGCTGGACCTCGTAGGAGAGGACCCTCAGATGTCGATGATGACGATGACGATGATGATGATGATGAGGATGGGGCTGAGTCTTGATTTCCCCTCCCATTTTGTTTTTCTAACTGTACTGATGGAAAATTTTGGACATTTTTCTGAGATGTAGTTTACTGACAAACTTTTATGAGGCTTTTGATGTTTTTTTATCTTTGTTGTGTTCTTCTCTGTTTGTTCTATTTGCTTGCCATACCACCATAACAAATGCAATGAAGTTGAAAGAGTTTATAACAGAAATTAATGCAATTACATCATAGAAAGATATGAACTCTAAGATGTAAATTTTGCTTTTGTATGTGATAGATATTGATTCAGGCATTTACTTCTTAACATGTGCAATTCTTGACGATATTTTCCATTTGTACTAAATAGAATTTATCATAAGCATGGTTGCACATAGAATATTTCAAAATAACAACACCCCTATCATTAATTAGCCCTCTTGGGTTTTCTAATTAAGTATTTTGCCTCTCATTTTTTTGTTCTTATTTTTTATGAATAGTATTGCTTGAAACGATCAACATTGATCCATTCAAAGAACTCATTCCTGTCGACATCCATTAGCTTGACTGCACCTTTTGAAAGGACAGTTTTAACCAAATAAGGCCCTTCCTAATTAGGTTAAAATTTCCCTCTTAGACCTGGTAGATTCTGTTTAGCTTGCCTCAATACCCAGTCTCCAACCTTGATGTCTTGCTGTCTCACTCTCTTGTCAAAAGCCTTTGCGATTCTTCTCTATTAAAACTGAGTGTGATAAAAAGCTTTCAACCTTTCACAGTCTATCAGATCCAACTGCACTAGCCTTTGTTCTACCTACTTCACCTTGGGTAAGTATGCTTCGACTATGACTCTGAGGGATTTTATTTCTACTTCGATTGAAAGTATAACTTTTGTTCTATACACTAATGAGAAAGGAGTTACCCTCGTGGATGTTCTCACTGTAGTACGGTATCCCCAAAGAGCGAATGGCAACTTGTTGTCCTAATCATGGTGAGTTTCAAGCATCTTTGAGAGGATTTTCTTAATGTTCTTATTTGCTGCTTCCACTGCTCTGTTAGCATGCGGTCTATAAGGCGATGACTTGTAGTGCTTTACCTTATACCTTTCAAGCACTTCTTGTACTTCCCCTTGAAACTATACCCTATTGTCTGAGATCAGAAGGTGAGGAATTCCATACCTACATAAAATATTCTTCTCTAAGAACTTAGCTACTTGCTTGGCCCCCAGTTTGCTGTAAGATTCTGCTTCTACCCACTTTTTAAAGTAATTCTCTTGTACAGGACACCTTGATAGAAGGTGAATTTTACTGATAGCTTTCTGATGACTGTCTTATCTTTCTCACTTGTATTTGCCGAGTATTCACGCTTGTCCAAATATTGCTGAATGTCATAAAACCAAGGCTTATGATCCACTCTCACTTCCATTACCCTTACGTTCTTGTAACACGGCTGATTTGACTTTAGTAACACCAAACGCTTCATAGGCATGGTTGTCGATCCACCCCAAACTGATGCTAATAATGCTAAGGCGTCCATCATCTGATTGTGGTTTCTTAGTAAGTGAATAAATCTGCATTTCTGAAATGACTATCCCAACTGCTGCAAGTGCTCTAGATATGGCTTCAAGTGTGGCTCTTTCAGATCCCATTAATCAGTGGCTTGATTGATCATTAACATTGAATCACTCAGTATTTCCATTTCTGTAACTTTCAAGGCCATCAGTGCTTCCATTCCCATTATACATGCTTCATATTCTACTTCATTATTCGTGACCTGAAATGTCAGCTTCTTTGTTATAGGAATTGCTTCATTCTCTAGAGTCAACAAAATTACCCATATTCCTACTCTAAACTAATTTACTACTTCGTCAAAGTACATACACCATCCTTGGATCTCAATTGCTGCTGTAAGGTCATCCAAAAATTTGAGTTCTATCTCTTGATCATCTAAAGCTGGGTTTAATGCTAGAAATTCAGCTACTGCCCTCCCTTTCACTGTCTTTTTAGTCATATATTCAACATCAAACTCTGTCAGTAATACCAACCACTTAGCTAGTTTCCCAACCAATGAAGGTGCTTCAAACAGGTATTTCATCGGATCTAACTTTGAGACTACTCGAATCTTATAAGACTGAAGGTAGTGTCTCAGCTTTCTTATGGCCCAAACCATTGCCAAACATATTTGTTCAACTTGACTATACTTCTTCTCATAAGGCAACATCTTCTTGCTTAAGTAGTAAACTGGGTGCTCAGCTCGTACTTCTCCTTCTTGACCTAGCATGGCTCCTATTGCATTCTCTTCAGTTGCCAGATACAGGATTAAGGGCTTTCCAATTTCCGGGGGTCTCATAATTGGTGGATTCATGAGATAATCCTTAATCCTATCAAAAGTGATCTGACATCATTCATTCCAAACCATAGGCTGATCTTTTTTAAGCAGTTTGAATATCGGTTCACATACCTCGGTCAATCTGGCTATAAACCTATTGATACACTGTATTTTCCCTAAGAATCCACGGATCTCTTTCTCATCTTTGGTGCTGGCATTTCTCGGATTGTTTTTACCTTATCTGGATCAACTTTAACTCCTCTCTGATTAACTATATATCCCAGCATCTTCTTTGAACTTACACTAAACATACACTGCTTGGGGTTTAGTCTTAGACTATACTTGTCCACCCTCTGTAGGAACTTCTCCAATGCGGTTGAATGTTCTTCCCGAGTCTTCGACTTTACCATCATATCATCAACATAAACTTGTAATACCCTGAATTTTTCATTTTAAATTTATTAAATTATTAGTGAGATTTGTAGTGTTAATAAAGTGTTATTATTTTATTTATTTTTATTCAGTAAATCACTTCGATAGATTATGTTAAATATCACTTTAATATTTAAAGGACTATAGTTAGTATATTTAAAACACACTTTATTATTTTATGACTTATGTTAAAATTTATTTTATAGTTTAAAGACATTGAATTGTACATTTAAATCTATTATTTTTCTAGTATATATATATATATGTGTGTGTGTGTGTGTGTGTGTGTTTGTGTGTTTAGTGTGTTTAGTGTGTGTATGTGTATTATATATATATATATGTGAATATATATATATATATATATATACTTATTATTGTGTGGTGGGGAATTTTAAGTTATTTTTTTTTTATTATTATTATTGTTATTATTAATATTATTATTATTTTAAACATTACAAGAACACATTTCAGCAATCCATTCTTCTCCTTCTTTCCTGCGATTTTCTCCTCATCACTGTGCTCCTTCTCCTTTTCATCTTCTGCGAACTAGCAGCCATCACCTTCATGCCAGCTAGCTCAGACCACCACCAACCAGCAAGCACCGGTGACAGACAGCAGTAGCACGAGCAGCAATGTCCACGGCAGCAAGCAGAAGCAGCGGGATTGTGTAAGCTTGTTGATCCAGATTCAGGTGATGGTTGGTGGCGATTTTTGGTAGCCATGGAAAGCTATTTTCGAGGGTTTTAACTTCCCTAAGGTAATTCAAGCAAATTACCTCTAATTCAGCTTCATTTTTGTGATTTTCTATCCTAGATCTAGTTTCTATTTTTGTGTTTTTAGCTTAAAATAATTTAGTTCATGTTAGATTTAA
>CATIWK010013131.1:0-25151 GCA_949634005.1 Mallotus japonicus | reverse complement strand
TTAATGAAATGCTAGAATCACCTATTAAGCCTCAAACTTCCAATTATTCATTCTAGGACAACTTTTGTTTCAATTGAGTCCTCATCTCTCACTAATATTTAAATTCTTATCCTTTACTTCAATTTAACCTCATATCCCTTTTATTTTCAAAATTTTACTCATTTTGAGTGTCATTAAAATTCAAAAATTCTTGCTCTTTAATCGGGTACAAATCATGGCTTAATTCAATACTCTAACCTAACTATGAATATTAGCTCAAGCTTAATTCTATCAACATATATGTAAATGCAATGCAAATGTACCTATAATTAGGGTACGGATGTGACAGCCAAACTCTTTGACTGCTTTATCAAAATAAAGATTCTAACTTCGAGAAGCTTGTTTTAATCCATAAATGGATCTTTGGTTGCAAACCTTTTCAAAATTCTTAAGATTGACAAAGCCCTCTAGTTGTGTCATGTACACATCCTCAATTAGATTTTCATTAAAAAATGCTATTTTAACATCCATTTGCCATATCTCAATCATGGTATGCAACTATGGCAATGAAAATTCTAATAGATTTAAGTATAGCAACTAGTGAAAAGGTTTCATCATAGTCTATACTATATGTTTGCTTAAAACCCTTTGCAACTAGTCTTGGCTTAAACGTATGCACATTGCCATCCATGTCAATTTTCTTTTTGAAAACCCATTTGCCCAATAGTTTTTAAACCATCACGTGGATTAATCAAAGTCTATACTTGATTATCATACATGGATTGCATTTCTAATGTCATGGCTTTTAACTATTTCTCAGAGTGAGGATTATTCATGGTCACTTGATAGGTCATGAGTTTATTTTGATCCATAATCATCACATCATTATTATTAGTTAAGAGAAATCCATATCTCTTAGGGCTCTGACCTGTCCTACCAGACTTCCTTAAGCCTTGTGGTACTTGTGTAGGTTCAACAGTTACCTGTTGATCCACTTGAGGTTCCATAGGTGGTACAATGTTATTTTGATGGTTCTTGAATTTCATCAAGTTGTACCTTGCTCCCATTGGTTTCTTTAGAAATGAATTCTCTTTCTAAAAGACATAATTTTGAGCAATAAACACTTTATTCTCAATAGCATTATAGAGGTAATATCCTTTGGTTTCTTTAGGATATCCTATAAAAAGGAATTTGTTTGATTTAGGTGTCAATTTTTCTAAGATTTGTTGCTTCACATAAGCCTCACATCCCTAAATCTTAAGAAAAGATAAATCGAGAGACTTCCAGTCTATATCTCAAATAGTGTTTTTTTAACTGTCTTTGATGGAACTCTATTCAGCATGAATGTAATAGTTTTTAAAGCACACCCCTAAAAGGAGATTAAAAGATCTAATTGACTCATCATGGATCAAACCATATCCAATAAAGTTTGATTTCTCCACTCAGACATACCATTCCATTGTGGTGTTCCTAGTGGAGTTAATTGTGAGATTATCCCACAATTCGTATAATGATTAATAAATTCTTGGATTAAATACTCTCCACCTCGATTGAATCTAAGTGCTTTAATGTTCTTACCAAGTTGATTTTGTACTTCATTTTTTTTGAAAATTTTGAACTTTTCAAAAGATTTAGATTTATGTTTCATCAGATAAACATGGTCATATCTACTAAAATCATCTGTGAAAGCAATGAAGTACTAAAAACTTCCTTCAGCAATGGAGCTTAATGGACCACATACATCAGAATATACAAGGCCCAATAAGTCATTAGCTCTTTCACTATGCCCAGTAAAAGGTGTTTTAGTCATTTTTCTTAGATTCATATATTTCAAATGATTCAGAATTAAATGAGTTCAAAAGCCTATGTTGGTGGAGTTTTAAAATGCATTTCTTATTTATATGGCCTAAACGACAATATTAAAGATATGTAGTGTTTAAATCATTAGATTTAAACTTCTTTGTATCAATGTTATAGAAGGACATTTCATTAGTGTCTTTATTGTTTAAAACATAAAGACCATTAGTTCATGGTGTATATCCATAGAAAATGTTATCATGATAAATGGAGCATTTATTATTTCTAATAATAAACTCAAAACCATCATTCTCCAAACAAGAAATAAAAATAATATTCATGCTCATAGCAAGTACATAATAATAGATTTCTAAACTCAAAATAAGTTCACTAGGAAAAGTTAACTCATAAGTTCTTATGGCTAAAACAACAACTCTTGCTCTATTTCGAACTTATAGGTCCACTTCGCCTCTAATTAAGATTTTACTTCTTTTTAGACCCTAAATATTAGTATAAATGTGAGATCCAAATTGAGTAACTAATACCCAAGAATGAGAAGTAGATAAATTGACTTTAATAATATGAATACTTGAAGAGGTAGTCGAACTACCCTTATTCTTCTTTAGATTATCCAAATAGAGCTTGCAATTCATTTTTTAATGGCCCAGATCATTGCAAAAATAGTATATTCCCTCCTTTGGTGGTTTTGCTTGAGGTCCATGCTTAGGCTTGGGCTTCTGAAATCCTCTAGGAGCCTTAATCTTGACTTCACCCTTTTCTATTCTTTTCATACCTTTCCCTTTATTGACCATTAGGACATCCTTAGTAGTCTTGATATTCTTTTCAATAGTCTTAAGCATCCCATGCAATTTTGAAACAATTTTCTGCATACTATGCATGTTATAGTTCATAACAAACCCATCATAAGCTTCAGGTAAAGATTAGAGAGTGATATCAACAACCAATTATTGCTCAATCTTAAGACCAAGCTTGTCTAAATGATCAAGATGACCCTTCATCTTGAGAACATGAGGACTCTTTGAGCTACCAGCAGTCAACTTGCAAAAGAGTAGTGCCTTTATAGTGGCAAACCTCTTAATTCTAGCTTTCTCTCGAAAAATTTCCTTGAGATGGGCTATCATAGTATAAGCCTCCATTTCCATTAATTACTTTTAAAGCTCTGTTTCCATGTATCTAAGCATGAGGCAACAGACATAAATAGAATTATTGAGATGCTAACTTTGAGCATCCTTTTGAGCTTTAGAAGCATTAGCAGCTGGTTCATCTAGTATAGGTTGATTAAGGATATATTCCTTTCTCTCTTGCCTAAGAACAATTCTTAGGTTTTTGTACCAGTCAAGGAAGTTAGTCCCATTAAGCTTATCCTTCTCCAGGATCAATCGTAGTGACAAATTAGATGATTATTTAATGCTATTATCTACAACAAATATATATTCAATGTACTCAACATTTTATTAAATAATTTTATTGAGGCATAATTATAAATCCCACAAAATTTACTCAAAATAAGAACCCTCGAAGTTAATTTAACAATAATAATAATTTTACTTTTGGTGGACCAAGATCCATACTTCACCCTACTCTAAGTAAGCTTTTGCTTATCACCTAAAATATAGTTATTTAGGTAGGTAATACTTTACCAATTACATTTCATGTAACTCTTGAAAAGACATGGGATTTGACATCATATATCCCGGCTAAAAATCCCATTTAATGCCTTAGGTCCAAAACTATTTTGATGACCTAGTTATGTCAAACCGTTTTAAACATTTGGATATCACTATTATCCAACTTATCTTACCTAGATGGCTTAATGCATCCTGCTTTGGCATGACCTATATATAACAATCCAAGTCTTAACAAGTGTTGAATTATGGAAGGCATTTTAGTGACTTAGTATTAAATGAGGGTTTTATTTAATTTTATCTCATTTTATTATTATGTTGCATCATATACGTAGCATGATATGCATGGCATCATATACAAAGCATAATAATAATAAAATAAACATGACATAGCATGACCCAAATCTAAATTGATCTTCATAAGCCAATATGAGGATCAAAGGTCAATTACTAGGTAATAATACAAACTCTATCTTGAGCGTCCACCTTAGATATTCATCTTAAGTCTCCACCTTGGATCTCCATCTTGGGCTTCCATGTTGGATCTCCATCCTTGGCCTCTATTTTGGATCTCCATCTTATATCTTGATTTACATTACATTACATGTTGTAATCTATACTACTCTATCACTACTAATAAAATAAAAATTACAACAAATAAAAAATGACATGCAGATCGTATTTAATAAAATTATAACCCATGAAAAATGAATAATAAAAATCCAATCACATCGGTTTAAGGGCTAAGCCATGCACCATGTATTTACATTAAACACATGAAAGCATAATAATTTAATTTGTCATTAAAATTAATTACTATTATTATAACCAAAACAAATTATATGGTGAATCTACTTGGGGTTAAAGGGTAGTGCCCTCTGCGAGGTCCCAGGGGCAGTGCCCCTGGTAGCAATCCCGCTAGCCAGTTAGCAAGTGCGATCAAGGGGGCAACACTCGTTACAGGGGAGAAACTAAATGATTTACCTTAACTCTTTGAATGAGTTGTCACCAAAATTAATGTAATCATATTATAGCTTTGTTAACCTATTGAAAATAGATTATTTTGTTTAACACTTAAACAAAGCGCCATTGAACATCAATTTGTATAACCACAATTATATTATACCCATCAAGTAATTAATTCAAAAATAGATTTACTATTTTATTTTATCATATTAATAAAATAGATTATAAAATTTTCTAAAAATAGTATGCATTTTTATTGAAACTCACACTGCTAATTCTGTTTAATCATATTAAACAATTATAGACATTAATCATATTAATGTATAAAACATGTTTTCAGTATAGATTCATTAAATCATCACATAAACAAAACTTATTCAATTAAAATTTTAAAAATGTCCTGTTCAAAACACTTTATCCATATCAAGTACATATCACATATATATACACAAAATCAATTTAATAGAATTACAAGTGGCTCTAATACTACTGTTAGGTTTTGTGATACAAACACACAATGGAAAATAAAATTTTAATCATGAAATTCTGACAAGATCCATATAATTCAATTAAATCATTTAAAAGTGATTACAAAATCTTACCAAGGTGAACACAAGGCAATATAGTTGGAAGGATAAGAGGGGGTTCACGCATGTGACACCCTACCTTAAGCTTTTAGTATTTCTTATTTGATTAATATGCCACCAATTTAGGTATCCATACAATTAAGATAACCAAAACGATGTTGGTGTGCTAGAACCTTTTCTGAAAGTCCTCACTTTACTCTCTGTATATTTATTTATTTTCTTAATAGAACTAACATAAGATGAATGAATTCGGTTGTAGAAACCCTATAGGAAAAGATGTATATATACACATTCCTTCAAAAGTTTCTCTTACCAAAATATTTTTGGCATGTTTAGGATAATTGTGATGAGTTTGTGCAGCAACAGCAATCAAACAAATAGGCAGAGGTTTAAACTGAGACAAAATCCACCATAAACCCTACATTGGATGGGAGTTCATAGGTGAATGATGAAACTACCACATCTTAACACTCCATTATGAGGGATAGACCTAGAAGAATTATTAGACCACTACCAAAATACATTGAAGCTGATATGATGGCTTATACTTTAAATATGGTCAAAGATATTGATACTAGTGAGGAGCCATCCTCTTATTTTGAGGCAATCAACAATGTGGATTTAGAAAAATAAGTGATTGCTATGCATGAGGAGATTGAGTCTTTAAACAAGAATGGCACATGTGATTTGGTGAAATTACCTAAAAGCAAGAAAGTTGTTCGATACGAGTAAGTGTTTAAGAGGATTAGATGGCACATCAGGCATTAATGTTGTAAGATATAAGGTTAGATTTGTTACTAAAGGTTATAATTAGGTACTGAGTGTTGAATTTACTGATGCATTTTCTCCTGTTATGAAGTATAGCTTAATTATAGTTTTGTTTCGTGTTGTTGTTATACATGATCTTGAGCTCGAGCAATTGGATGTGAAAATGGCATTCTTGCATGGAGAGCTTAAGACATCTACATGTAGTAGCCTAAGGGTTTTGTAGTATTTGGAAAAGAAGACCATGTGTGTTTACTAAAAATGTCTCTCCATGGGTTGAAGTAGTCTCCAAGGTACTGGTATAAGAGGTTTGGTAATTTCATGATTTTTCATAGGTTTCAGCATTACAAATATGATAGTTATGTCTATTTGAAGAATAATTGATCTTTTGTATATTTTCTTCTCTATATTGATGATATGTTGATTATAGCTAGAGAAAGAGAAGAGATTAGAAAGGTCAAAGCGCAACTTGGTGTCGAGTTTGAGATGAAGGATTTGGGTGATGCAAATAAGATTCTTAGCGTGGAGATTATGAGAGATAAAAAGGCTGGTAAATTGTATATTAGTCAAAAGTAGTACACTGAAAGGTGTTATATAGATTTAATATACACAGTTGTAAACTTATGAGTACTCCATCCATATCACATTTTAGACTTTTAGCTTCGTTATCCACAGTTAGATGATGAGATTGAGTATATATCATGATTTTCTTACTTTATTGTAGTGGATTCACTTATGTATGTTATAGTTTGCACATGTCCGAATTTATCATATATACATGGCTAATTCGAGTAAAGAGCATTGGAAAGCAGTTTAGTAGATCCTATGTTATCTGCGTGACTCTTCACGGGTATGTTTGTATTTTGAAAAAAGTAAGGATAGGATTGTTGGTTTTGTGGACTTTTGATTTTATAGGTGATTTTGATAAAATGAGATAATTGACTGGGTTTTTGTTTTGCATTGGTGGTTGTGCAATTAGTTAGAATGCAACATTACAAGCTTTAGTTGTGTTGTCTATTACAAAGACTGAACACATGGCCATTATTAAAGCAATAAAGGAGGCCATTTGGTTGAAGGGATTAATTGGTGAGCTTTGTGATGATTTGGAGCTCATGACTTTGTATTATGATAGTCAAAGTGCCATTTGCCTCACTAAAGATTAGATGTTCTATGAAAGGACCTCGCACATTGATGTTCACTATCACTTTATTTTAGAAATTGTAACTAAGGGCAATATTTTATGAAAAAGGCCAATACTCTTAATAATCCTGTTGATATGATGACTAGGTCACTTCCTCTATTTAAGTTTATGCATTTCTTAGGCTTGATCAATGTTTCTCGTTGAATAGTGCCCTTAGGGTTTTATGGAAGAGGTAGAGTTTTATGTTGTTGTGTGCGTTATGGAGTGTTTTGTTTCTTTGGGCTGAATTTGGTACTTTGTAAATTTATGTTAAGGTGGAGATTATTAAGTTTGTGATGTCAATTCATTGGAGAATTAGTTGGCTTTGTGGTTTTAGATCATTACACTATTAAAGAAAAAAATAACACAAATATATGAAAAAAAACTTAAGCTTTCCTAGTGAAAGATTTAATATTTTTCTGCAACATAATTTCTTTAACTAATTAACCTATCAATCCTTTGGTGTTAGATTTCAAGGATTCAAGTCATAATAACTAAGGAAGCTTTCAGCGTCCACATTAACACATTTGGTATTTAACATTTCTTTCAATGAAATATACAGCTTGCTAAATATGAATTCATGGCTAGTGTTAACCATTACCCATGGAGATATTTAATTTTTTTTCAAAACTGTGAGTTTTTTTAATTTAAAATATTATAACAAGAGTAATAATAATAATAATAATAATTTCATATGTCCCATTGTAGCAAGTTGCACAATTTGGTGATGTCTAATACTACGAATATGCTTGGTAAAATACATGATTGACTAATAAGTTATATGTTTCTATCAGGTGATGGCAGGAATGTAGCAGCTCTTATAATTTTCATTTCAATTGGCATTGGAATTTTTCTATTAGTACTGGCTGGTTGTTTTATATGGAAGAGAAAGAGGCTGCTTAGTGTACGTAAAGAACAAAAAGGTAACATGAAACATAGTCCATTAGTTGAAAATTGATTGCATTTTTCATAGTCTTAATATTTTGCCTTAATAACAAGCAGGTATTCAAGAAAGAAACCAAGATTTTTTGTTGAATGAGATGGTTATCTCAAGAGAGACTACTCAGGTGATCAACCTACATATTTTATCTAATAAACCTATACTAGCTAAATAATAAACTTGCATTATTTAATATTAATTTTTATTTATATTTAATATTAAGTTTAATATTAATTATTTATATTTAATAGTAATATTATTTTTTAATTAAATATTAATATATTAAAATTAGTTGGAAATCAGAGGTTCATTTGTTACAGTGTTATAAGTTAATTAGTTTTTTGTGTTTTTTTTCTCAGTTTCTTTTTTTTTTTTATAATTGCAGATTCATTAGTTTGTGTATTAAGGTTCATTAGTTTGAAAGTAGAGGTTCATTAACAATGAACTAATTTAACTAGTACAGTTCATTCATTAATGAACCTAAATGTTTTATCTAATGAAGCTATACTAGTTACGTAATGAACCTGCATTTTTTAATATTAATTTTTATTTATATTTAATTTTAATAATAATATTATTAAATTAATAATATTAATTAATCATATTAATATTAAAATTAGTTGAAACTCAGATGTTGATTTGTTATAGTGTTTTAGGTTCATTAGTAAACTCAGAGATTCATTACTTTAAACGTACAAGTTCATTTTTTTTTAACTTGTAGGTTCATTGTGTTTTTTATGTGCATAGAAGAATGGTGGCTTAGGGATCAAGAATCTTGAGCAAACTAACTTGGCCCTCCTTGGAAAGTTATCTTGGCACTTGATAACTTAGAAATACTTTCCTTACTTCTTATTCGTAGTCATTTTCTATTAGCTTCGGGTCTATTAAGAACATTCATGTTAGCTCGTCAATTTGGTGTTCTATTAAATTTTTTGTGTGCAGATGATAGATTCTATGCAGTGGCTTATTGGTTCTAATTCCTCTTTTAAGTTTTGGACAGATGAGTGGATTCAGCCTTCTTTAGTTACCCGCCTCAATATTTCTCTTATTCGGCAAGCTAAATTGGATTCCCCAATTTTATATTTTCTTGTTAATGGTGTTTGGCAGCTCTATATGGATCTTCCTTTGGTTGTTCAAAATGAGAATAAAAAAATTTAGCCTTTTAAAGATTCCTCGAATGTTTGTATTTGGATGCCTACTGTTGATGGTAAGTATTTGGTGAAGAATATATTTGCTGTTCATTCTCATAACATTATTTCTTGGTCAAAATTCTTTAGAAAGAATTTTTACCACCTTTACGCTTTCTCTTATATTGGCGAGCTTATCTTGGTTGCTTGCCAATTGAAGATAAATTGATTAAGAATGGTTTTCACATAGCTTCTGGGTTTTGTTTCTGTCATGATGTTGTCAAAACTATTGATTATTTATTTATTCAATGTTAGTTTATGAGAGAAATTTGGAGAGCTATTAGTTAGAATCTTCAAAGGCCTTTTTCTTCCTTAGGATCTTTAGTAGCTCTTATCAATGCTGCCATTCATTGTAACTTTAGTTCTCAAGTTAAAGTGCTTTGGAACACTGTAATTTTTAGTGCTATTTGGTTGATATGGCATTGCAGGGATTCGATCATTTTTGAAAATGCTAAACCTGATATTTTTCTAGCTCTTTGTCGACCGTGGAAGATGATAAAGGAGAATGATTTCTTCAAGTAGGGTTTTATGTCAATAGCTATGACTAATTTTTAGATTCTCTCTCTTCCAAATATTCATGGTATTCCTTCTAAAGCTCCTAGAATTATTAGTTTTACTTGGCACCCCCCTATTTCGGGTTGGACTAAAGTGAATACTGATGGTTCTCCTAGAGTTTTTAGCATGGGTGGGGTTTTTTTATAATGTTAGAGGTTATATGAAGGGGGCGTTTTCCTTTAACACAGGGGTTGGGTTTGCTTATCTTGCTGAAATTAAGGCGGCTATGTTTGCTATTCGAAAGGCCAAAGATTCAGGTTGGTGTAACTTATGGCTTGAATGTGATTCTTCATGGGTGGTTCATTTGCTTCAAACCCATTCAGTTGAGGTTCCTTAGTCTATTCGGCAGCAAAGGACTCTTGCTTGGATGATTTGAAGAGCTTACATTTTGTGGTCTCCCATATTTATCATAAAGGAAATGGAGTAGTTGACAGTTTGGATAAATTCGGTGCTCATCATGCAGATTTTCATTGGTGGAACTGTATTCCTCCTTTTTGTATTCATCTTCTCTTTAAGGATTTTAGCTCTAAAAAACATTTTCATTTTTGTTGATTCTTTGTTTTGAGTTATATTTTGTTTGAATTTTTTAATTTCATTTTAACAAATTCTTGAGCCCTTTTAAGTGATGAGAGTGCTAAGATTATGCCAACCTAGTTGGAATAATTGGGTGCACTTATTGATATTTGGCCATAACCTTTATATAAAAAAATGTTTTTTTATGTGCATAACATTTAGTTATGTTTTTATTATGTTTTTGTGTAGATAATGCTTCTGCTGGTGATTTGTTAGGATTGTTTGTGAATTCTTATGAAGAGGCTTATGTTTTATATAATAAATATGCTTTTTAGAATGAGTTTTAGCATTAGAGAGAATAAATAATGATTTTATACAGTTTGATGTTAATGAAAATAGAGTTTAGACTATGATGAGACATGAAAAGGAGCACAATCATGAGTTTTGTCCTTAAGCAAAACTCATCTTCTTCATTCGCATAGAAGAGTGATAAAAAATCATATGATTTATTTCAAGCATTTAAAAGAAAGTGGTTTTGTTGTGTCTGATGGGATTAGATTGCTTAAAAATAATCAGGTGGTTCTCTATTTATCGGTTTTATTGCTAAGGATGCTTATAATCATATAGCTTTGGAAAATTTAAGGAAATTGGATGACAGTGATTTTAATTCATTTATTGAAATTTTTAGACAAAGACAATCAAATGAAAAGGATTTCTTTTTTGATTTTGATGTCGATAATGATGCCATATTGTGTAGCTTCTTTTAGAGGGATTCACAAATGAAACAAGATTATAAGCTTTTCAGAAATCTGTTAGTGCAAGCTACAACGTATTGCACTAATATTTATAATATGATTTACGGTCCATTTATGGGTATGTTATAATGAACCTGTAACTTGTGTATAATGATTTTGTGTATATTATCTAATATATATTATATGTGTTTTTGTGGTTGATTTGTAGGTTCATTTGTTATAGAGTATAGGTTCATTATATTTAGTTTACATGTTCATTTTGTTATTGTATGTTCATTATAAATAAATATTGTTTTATAAATTGACATAACATAAGTTCATTTGTTAGAATTTGTAGGTTCATTGCTTATAAGGTACATTTTTCATTAGTTTAAAGATACAGGTTCATTTGTTGTAAACTTTAGATTCATTAATTATAGGTTCATTTATTATAAACTGTAGGTTCATTAGCAATAAAGTATAGGTTCATTTGTTTTCCAAACTTTAGTATGATTATTTTTGTGAATTTAATGTAATGTATATTATTTTTATTTTGTAGGTATGAATCATCACTGCATGAATATGATGTTTGGATGTGGCTTTTATTAAAATGAGAGAATAGAGTCTTTTGTGTGGCTCTTCAATATGTTTTTGAGATATTTGGAAGGTAGATATCCGCAAACTATAATGACATATCAATTTGCTGTGGCTACTGCAATTGCTCAAGTGTTTTCACATTCACGACATAGGCTTTGTATATGGCATATAAGGGAGAATTCAAAGAAGAATATCAAGTCCTTGAGAAATCAAAAAGGATTTATTGATTTATTCAACTATGTGCTTAAATATAGTGATACAAAAGCTGAGTTTCAGTTTTTATTAGATCAGGTATGTGAAAATTTTTTAAATTTTTATTTTTTTATAAATGAACCTAAAGTGTAGAATTAATAAACAAGTATGTGATGTTTAATGAATCTAGCTGTTTTATTCTATAAACTTATGTGTTTTGTTTGATAAATCTTGTATTTATTATTTACTAATTTCCAGCAATATATATATATATAGCTGGAAATCTCCTTTCCTGTAATCTCCTTTCTAATTCCTTCAATTTTTTTTCCATGAGTTTGGCTTCCTCTTCAAAGTTCCAGTTTTAATGATTTGAGCTCCTTTCCTACATTGCTTCCACTGTTTATTCTTTGATCATTAGGCTTAACAGGTAATCAGTTGGGCTATCTTCTTTTCTTAGTCCTTCAAGGTTTGCTGTTCGAGCTGGGAAGCCTCTTAGCCAAGGACAATATTGTAGTTTTTTTGTGTGCTGTCTCTGTCATGTGATCCTTGCCAATAAAGGTGCAGTTAGCTGTTATGTGATCGAACTTACCATAGAACCAACATAAGGAAGGTAATCTTTTATACTAAAAAAGATACCCAATTCCACTGTCCTTCAAGAATGAAACCACAGTTCAGAGGTTTAGATAAATCTATTTTTACTTTTATTCTTAAAACATGTATTCCTTCCTCATCCCTAAAGCTAAAATTCTCATTTGATTTAATTTTTGCACAGAAGTTGTTTGCAATATTGACAGCATTTTCTCTATTTACTAGAGCTAAAGGTAGACCCGTGACTTGGATCCAGAAATTCTGATAGTTAAAATCTAGTTTCTTAGATGATTTCCCTAATTTCCAACTGGGCAATACAAACAAGCATCAAAAGATAGCCTAGGTGCCCCTTTTAGTGTATTAATCATATAATCTTTTAAAGTAGATTCTATCTCAAAAAATGTTTTTGATTTGAGTTTCTAGAACAATTATAGGGCTCGCTAAAGACCATAATAAAGGTAGTATACTCGATGGGGCACAGTGGTGTACGTTCTAACTGTGAACACTTTTCCCATCAACGTATTCTTTATTTTGAATCTCTCACTTCCTTTAGGCTCAGAGGGTTCCTGTTTTTTGGATTTGACATAGTCATTCCTCGATTCCTTTTTGCATCTTCTGATTTGAGTTGTTCCTCTCTAAAGAGCTGTAGGTAAAAGTAATGAACCTACATGTTTTATCAATTTATGCATAATAACTTTATAAGTAATGAACTTGAGTATTAAAACTGATGAACCTATAATTGATGATCCTTTGAGTTTTAAAGTAATGAACCTTTCTGCACAAACTAATGAGCATGTATATTTTAACCAAACAAATGAACTTGTATGATTTAATTAATGAATCTAAATATGAATATCAATGAACTTATAGGTAAAGGTCAATGAAAATACATGTGAATGTCAATGAACCTTCATTATTTAAGTGATGAAGCTAAATGTTTTATTAGTTTATGCATAATAACTTTATAAGTAATATACCTGAGTATTAAAAATGATAAACCTATACTTGATAATTAATGAACCTTTATATACAAACTAATGAACATGTATATTTTAATCAAACTAATGAACTTGTATAATTTAACTAATGTACCTACACTTTTTAACTAATAAATCTATGAATTTAAAGCTAATGAAAATAGAATCATACATGAAGAATAAAAAGAGGTTCATAAAAAAAATCAAACATCAAATATTATAGAGATTTTCATTATATTTTTAATGAAGGTACAATTTTTAGTTAAAGAATCTATATTATTTAACTAAAATTAATGAAAATGGAACTAAAACATCACAGACACAAACTACATTTTTATTTACTTACAGAAGGAAAACAGAGAGAGAATCGAAATGAAAATTAGAGAAACGATGAGTGCACTAATTTTTGCCAACGAGTCACTGAAATCACGAACGACAGAGATATTGAGAGATTTAGAGATTGAGAGAGAGAGTAACTACTGTTACTTAAACATTAAAAAAAAAATTACGGGGGCTTTTTATATCGCACGTGTTATGAGCTCCTGGTCCATATTGCAATATAGACAGGAGTCCATGGTATCACAATTGGTTTTCAGTTTTAAGTTTTAGTTTTTTTTTTTTCATTTTTGCCCTTCCCTTTATTATTTGATCTTCGACATGCACTGCAACTTCCTAAACTATCTAACATATTCCCACGTAAAATCTCCTGCTATAGTTATATATTTTTACCTGTTGCTAATTCCCTTTTATGATTTATGCTCTTATACTTACGTATTTGTATAAATGTCTTTTCTTGATATTTATTTAGTTTAATTCATAAGGAAAAAAAATGATTCCTTTTGTGCAAGATTCTTTAATGTCGTAACGCTGTTGGCTAATACAAACTATGAAAATTGCCTAGTTATTTAGTGTGGCAACGATTGAAATTGGACACAACAACATGAGGATCAAATAGGAAATACATATCCATCAAGCTTGAGATAATTATAATATATATGTAAAGCATTATAAAATAAATTTACTTGAATAATAGGACATTTGAATATGGGTTTTTTCCCAAAAATTATAAAAGCTTGTTATTCTAAATTGATTAAATATATTTAGGATTAGATATTAAAATGGGATGACTAGGTTTTATTAAATTTAAAGGTTCAAACTTACATTTTTCCAACCCTACTTGAACTCTATTCAGTACAGTTTGCCACCAGGCACCACCGTCAGGCCGCCTTGGTATCTCCGATATGATGGATTATCCAAGTCATCAGGATATGTTTCCATCATCTGTATCCATACTTAAAGTGAAACTATCTTATGTGAAGGCAGTACATGGATCTTCCATTTTGTCAGTAGATGTAGCTACAACCTCTAATAAAGGTGGTTACATTGCCATTGAAATTAACCAGCAGCTGTATGAACAACAACTTGCGGTCTGTCAGCATGCTCTTATCACTAGAATTGTCCTTTCCAAAAAGGAATCTCCATGGAAGTTAGCTGATATGAAAATAAAGCTATCATCACTATGGAATATTTCTTCTATTTGGAAATTGATTTCATTAGGGTGTGGCTTTTATCATGTCATCTTAAACTCACAAGCAGAAAAGAATTCTATTTGGGGACGAGGTTCCATCACTCTTAAGCCGGGTATTCTTAGATTGCAACATTGGACCTTGAATTTTGATCCTTCTACCTAAAAAACAACCAACACAAAGCTTTAGGTCCACTTTTATAAACTGCCATGGGAGTATTTGCATCCAAAAATTTTGGCTTCAATTGTTGGTGGCATTGGCGTTCCTCTGAAAATTGATAATGCTACTATAAACGGAGAGCTAGGACATTATGCTTGCATTTTAATTGACATTGATTTGTCCACTTATTTGCTGAAAAATTTGCTTATTGAAAGAATTGGAAAAAGTTTCTTTATTGATGTGATTTACGAAAACTTGCCTTCTTTTTGCACTATTTATTCTAATATTAGGCATGCTCCCTATGATTGCAGAATGAACAAAAAATAAATATTGCTAAAAACAAAGCTTGACAAGCCTAAAGAACGCACAAAGGTCTGGAAATAGAAATTTTTAGAGGTTCCTATTAAAAACGCTTTTGATCATCTCCAAGAGGGTATACAATCAGGCGGTAGGCGTCAGACTCATGTAGACGGTGATGAAGCTACTGATGTACCACCCATACTTTGTCATGAAACTGAGGTTTTGTATGTTCAATACGATACACTTCCAGCTGGTAAGGAAATGACGAGTTGTGCTCTTAACCCGGATTCTAATAATGCCAAAGACGCTATTGATCCTGACACTACAGTTGACGATGCAAGAACTATGAAGGAGTACTATCAAGGGGAAACGCACTCTGATATTGAAGAACATCAACATTCCTTTATTGTTGAATGTAGAAGACTATCTTCAGATGTCATCTCTTGGGCTGATAAGGCTGAAATGGAGGAGGAACAATGGACTACTGTTAAGAGAAAACAATCTCAGAATAAGCGGGAGAAATTTAAAGTTACTCTTTCTAAAAGAGTAACTAAGAAACCTAAAAAATTAAACCTATGAAGCTATTCTTTTAGGATTGTCGGGGCTTGAGGAATGTTGGTACCCAACGCACCTTGTATTCTTATTGTAGACAATATAATCTAGATTATGTTTGTCTGGTTGAACCTTTGGTACCTTTCTCTTCTATTTCTCAGTCTTTTTGGGATTGTTTAAATTTGGTTTTAATTGCTACTAATGCTCTTCCTATGCCTTCTATCTGCTTTTTGCAAAAAAGTGGTTCTCTTACTCCATTTTTTGTTCATGTTCATGAGCAACATGTCACTATGGACATTTTTTTTGCTAATGCTTTGCATATAATCTCTTTTATGTATGGTAGCGTCTGGCATAACCATCAGATGAGTTTATGGTCTGATCTTTCTGCTAACTTAAATTCAAGCTGGTGCACTATTGGTGACTTTAATTCAATTTTAGGTGCTCATAAAAAAACCAGAAGTCCTTCAGTTGCTGGCCCCTGCAATGATTTTAGATCATTCATAGATAATTATTTTTTGTCAGATGTTCCGACTCGGGGAGCTCATTATACATAGTCTAACGGCCAGTATGACAGTAATTGTGTGGAAAGTCGTATAGATAGAGCAATGAGCAATTTGGCATTTTTGATTTTTGGTATGAAGTTTCTTGCTTGGTATTGTCGAGACATCAATCTGATCACTCCCCATTATTGCTTAGCTGTGCTCTTGCAGAATTTGGGGGTTTCTTGCTTTCGTTTTCAAGTTGTGTGGGTGTCACACCCTAGTTTGCAAGATTTTATTATAAATAATTGGGTTTTACCTATAGATGCTTTGTCTCGTATGCAACTTCTAGGAGCCAAATTGAAGCATCTTCGATATGCTCTTAGGGTCTGAAATCTTGAGGTTTTTGGTTGGCTGGATACTAATATTAATCGAGCTACTTGTCTTTTGCATGATATTCAATCCAAGATTTCTTGTCATGGATTTACGAAGATCTTCACAGACAACAGCTCAGTGCTCATATCGAGCTTGATCTTCATCTTAATCATAAAAAAATATTCTTTAAAGAAAGAAGTAAAGTTAAATGGCTAGCCGCTGGGGATCGGAATTCTGCTTTTTTCCATCAGCATTTTACTAGGAAAAGGGCTTCTCATGGTATTCATCATCTTAAGATTGATGGAGTAATCTCGAATAATAAATCTGTTTTAACACAGCACAGTATTGAGTATTACTAGAATATCTTTCTGGCAGATTCCACTGTCTCCTCTCAAGTCCAGTTCATTAAATCAGTGGTGCCTTCTCTGGTGACTAATGAAGATAACGTGCTTCTTCTTCGTTGTCCTTCTAATGAGGATATCAAACAGACTGTCTTTTCATATGGATGCTCAGAGTGCACTAGGCCCTGATGGGTTTATAGGTACTTTTTATAAAACTTACTGGGATATTATTGGTGGAGAGGTTTGCTTAGCTATTAAAAGGTTTTTCAATACAGGCATTATTACGTCAGAAATTAACTTAACTTTTATGATTCTGATTCCTAAAGTATCAAATGCCATTATGATTGACCAATTTCGTCCTATTGTATTAAGTAATTTTAGCATGAAAATTGTTACAAAAATTCTTGCTGATCGGTTGTCCTCTATAACTTCTAAAATTATTTCCTGTAATTAGTTTGGTTTTATTAAAGGGCAGAATATTTTGGAATGTATTGCTAGTGCTTGTGAGGGTGTGAATCTTCTTCACAAAGCCTGTTTTGGGGGTAATATGGCTCTTAAAATTGACATTAGAAAGGCTTTTGATACAGTTGAATGGAATTTCATTTTGGATGTATTATATGCTTTTGGATTTTCTTTGCAATTCAGAGATTGAATTTTGTCTATTTTTTCTTCTTCAAGGATCTCTATTATGATTAATGGCAATATTCATGGCTATTTTCCTTGTTCTAAAGGAGTTCACTAAGGGGACCCTCTTTCTCCCATTCTTTTTTGTTTGGCAGAGGATTTTCTTAGTCGTCTTTTATCTTTAAGAGCTAGCCTGGGAGATATTGTTCCTATAATTTATACCAGAGGTTTATATTTCCTAACTCATTTTTTATATGCTGATGATATTCTTTTGTTTGAGAAAGCTTCCCCAAGGAACATTCGTAACATCAATGCAGCATTCGAGGAATATGGTTAGATTTTCAGGTTAACTTGTTAATTGGTCTAAGTTTGAAAGCTTCTTTGGGATTGACATTACTAAGCAATGAATTTGAAAGATGCAGTAGCTTGCAGGAATGGTTGAAGCCCATTGCTAAAAAAGTTTGTAATAAATTTGCTAAGTGGAAAGGAAGCTCTCTATCTGTGGCTAGTAGGCTCAACCTTATTAAATCGGTCATTACTAGCTCATTGTTGCATTCTTTTGTAATATATAAATGGCCTCAGTCTCTTATTCATTCTTTAGAACGATGTATGCGTAATTTTCTATAGACTGGTTTCCTTAATGATAGAAAGCTAATTAGTGTGACTTAGCATATTGCTTGCCTTCCTTTTAAAGAAGGTGGTCTTCAGCTTAAGCAGTTGCAAATTTTAAATGAAGCTATGCTTAGTAAATTTTCTTGGAAACTGATTGTGTCTATGGATTTTCCAACCATATTTTTAGAAGTCGGTTTTTTAATCCTCCGGGCACTCCTAGGGACTCTTATTTTAAATCTTCACTTTGGTCATCTATCAAGGATGTATATGTCTCTCTCATATATAAAATTAAGTGGTTTATTGGCAATAATAGTTCTCTCAATTTCTATATTGATGAATGGATTCTTCCCACTGTCCCCAATAAGCTTGGTCTTGGTTTTAGTGATCAACGGAATCTAACAAACTCAATTGCTTCCTTTTTTCATGATGATTCCTAGCACCTATCTCATATTTATAGTGATAAAATTAAAGCTAATATAAGAGCTATTTCGGTAATTAAAGAGGATCGTGATTCTTGTGTTTGGACTAAGGTCTTGGATGGGGTGTATTCTGTCAAGAGGATTTTCAAAACCTGCGTACTTCTAGACATCCAATTCCTTAGTGCTTATTTATTTGGAAGGAGTTTTTACCTCCTTTTAGATCCCTCATTTGTTGGCTGGCAATTTTGAAGTCTCTTCCAACGGATGACAACTTGAGACAGAAGGGTCTTTATTTCCCATATTGATGTGTTCTCTGTGCAGCACATTGTGAGGATGCTGATGTTGTGTTCAAAACTTGCAAGCGCACGGATCGTGAATTGCAGTACAAAGAGTTATTGTTCCCACGAGGATTATATATTGAGTACCAATATTTTTACTTATTTTCTTAGCTAGAATATCAATAAAAGTAATTTAGCAAATAAAATATAAAGCATGCAATTTAAACTAAATTAAATTCGAATAATTAAAAAGCTTAGAGCCTAGGTTTAATTTTACTAGTCCAATATGATCATGAACACATTAGCAAACAAAAGACATTGATTTTAGTTAAGGGTAACTATTCTAAAGTACCTAAAGACTCTCTCGAGTTCAATTAAGCATGTTAAGATTAAAGTTTAACCTACTCTCATAATTAAGAAGTTGATCAAAACTCATTAAGTTCCGTAACAATTAGTTTACTACTGTAGACTATGCCTACTGTCATGGTTCCCCGAAGAGCTCACCTACTCTAGTGGTTAAGTGATCCAAGTCCTATGAGTTATAAGCTAATGAATTCTCTTAACTCTCGTTGGTGAATCCACCTATAAACATGCAAACAAGCTGGCCAAGAATGAAAACATACATTAGGTGCAACTCATAGAATTAACTGAAAATCAAATTAAATATAAAGATCTTTATGTTCATTCACATTATGGAATAGTTACTCCTAACCTAAACCCTAAAAGAAATTTAGCCACGCATAATTGTGGCGAAGAACACAAACATAATTAAAGAGAATAAAAAAGAAAGTATGAATGAATATCTTGAATCTTACGACTCCTCTTTAATCTTCATTTTTCACTTGTTTGTGTCTTCTTCTTGATGACCAAAGATAATTTCCAGCCTCTCCTAATTCTCCTTTTATAAGGTGAACTTGGTAGGATACATCACAACCCTTGAAAAACCTCTTCCTTTTTGAGTAAGGAATATACTTTAATTCTGACATGGGCACGGATGCAAGTTTCTGGCACAACTTCAGACATGGTCGTGCTTGATGTGGTGTCGAATTCTCAATTCTTCCAAAAGTTTGGTAGATTGTAGCACAGGTTGAGACATGGCTTCGTCAAGCCGTGTTGCACTATCTTCAAGCTTCTAGAAGTAGACACGGCCTTAGACATAGCTTCATCAAGCCGTGTTCGAAATGGTGTCGCACCACTCCATGCCATTTTTGGAATTCTTTGCTAGAATTTCCTACAAGGAAGGAGAACCTTAGTCAATACTTAAATAAAACTCCTAATTAAGCTAGAATTATACTAAAATAAACAAAAACCAAAACAAAACCATTAACCTAAAATTATTCCTAATTAAACTCAATTACTACCCAATTATTCTAATTATTTACTCAAAATTCATTAAAATTCAACCCAAATACATGTAAAGAATTACACACATCAGCTGATCATTTATTCATCAATTGTAATTTCGCTTCAACCATTTGGCATTCTATCTCAAATATTTTCGGTAAGCAAGTTATTGTTTCAGGTTCGTTAAAGGACTTGATTTTAGATGCCATGAACCACTCATTTAATTCAAAACTCTCTGTTTTATGGAATTCAGCCATTGTTAATGCTATTTGGATCATTTGGAGGCTTCAGATTGATCATGAAGTGCCCAATATCCATAAGACTTTATGTCTTCTTTGGAAGAAGATAAAAAAGGCAGATTTCTTTCGAATAGGTAGTATGTTCAACTCTATCGTTGAATTTTGAATTTTGCATGTTTTTTGAATTTTTGGCATTCCAAGAAAAGCTCAAGTTATCATTTTTGTCATTTGGCGCCCTCCACTTTAGGAATGGCTAAAATTAACATTGACGGTTCCTCGCCGGGACAAGCTAGTTTAGGGGGCATTTTTCGCACTTCACAGGGTCTGCCATGAGTGCTTTTGAGTTCAATGTTGGTTCTAATTATGCCTTTGTTGCTGAACTTTTAGCTGCCATTAAAGCGGTAGATATTGCATGGAGCCGAGGTTGGCACTCCCTTTGGCTGGAATGCGATTCCATGTATGTGCTTTAGATGTTTAGAACTAAATCCAATTAAGTTCCTTGGGAGGTTAGATAGCAGTGGATGAACTATCTACATTATATTTCACAGATGTGGTTCCGAGTTTCTCATATCTTCAGAGAAGGGAATTCGATGGCTGATTTATTGGCTAAACATGGAGTTTCTGCTTCCACATTGCTATGGTGGCACTCGGAACCTTCATTCTGTAATTCTGCTATTTGTGATAATTATAGGAGGAGAGTCCATTACCGGTTCACTTAGTTTGTTGGGGTTGTTGCCTTTCTTCTTCATTGTACAACTATTATTTCATTTTCTTTTCCATTATTAATAATATTTGGACACCGGAAATATGAATTCAATGCTAAGAGGGTGTCAACCTAGTTGAGATGTTCGGGTACGTTATCTAATTTATGGACTCTAACCTTTTACTTAAAAAATCTTAAAACATTTCCAATTCTAGAGATTACTTTAAGTGGTTGAAAAAGTAAATTTTTATCAATGTATTGATATAAAAAATATATATCTCTAAAATTATTAAAAAAAATTAAAATTTTGAAAATATTTTATTATATGAATAAAAAATTAATGCACTACCAATAATATATACAAGTTAGGTTTGCACGAACACTTTAAAATGTTTGATACGTATGTCTTGGCTATAAATTATTAAAAATAGAACACATTACACATATTCATACTAAAAACACGTAGAAATAGATTAATTCCAATAGAAAATAAAAAGAAGAGAAAAACAAAAAAAAATACAAAAATATCAAAATCAAAATAGTTATTATTATTCTTATTACTATTATTATTATGGGAAATTGATCTGATCTATCATCAACTTTAGACCAATTTTCAATTTAATCATACTTTCAAAATTGTTTCAATTTGGCCTTCCAACTTTTCAATTTGTGCCAATTCTATCCAAACGACAATGGAAATAAGGCAGAGCTGAGGTGGCATTCCTATGTGGCTTCAGAGCGTCTGACATGGCAAAAAGCGTCTTACGTGGCCATCTCACATGATCAATTCAATCCTTAACTTTTCGAGTTGTGCCAAATCTATCCAGATGATAAATAAAATTTGAGATTTTTTGAAATTATGTTCATAATTATTTAATTATGCATATAAAGACTATTTAGTTATAATTGAAAAATTAAAATTAATTGACTCAATTTAGTTTTTAGTGTTAAATTGTGATAATAAATTATTTTCTTTTAAAAATAAAAAAAAATTAAAAATTAATTTGAATTTTAATATTGTAAATATTTTTTAAGGATTAAACATAAAAATAAATAAATAAATAAAGGGCATTTTAAGGTGTAAAGTTCGAATTCTATCATCGTCAATTTAAAGGAAAATGACTGCCCCATTGTACAGTCCATCAATATTTAGGTCATATAACTTCTCTATTAAAAACAATTAAAGTTCGCTTTAAACATCAAAAATTATATAAAGAAACACATGTTATGCCTAGATAATTAGAGAGCTATTAGTAGATAATTTAAAAAATGACAAACTTTTTTTTTCTCATTTCTCCCAAAAAAAAAGAAAAAAGCAAAAAGTAGCGGTCACATAGGCATCTTGTCATTTTCAATGGCTAGAAAGCCATTTTGCCATTGTAAATGGCGAGAGGCCTCTCTCTTTTTTTTTTAATTACTAAAGATTCCTTTATTTTTTATTTATTTTTATATTTAATCCTTAAAAAATATTTACAATATTAAAATTCAAATTAATCTTTAATTTTATTTTATTTTTAAAAGAAAATAATTTATTATCATAATTCAACACTAAAAACTAAATTGATTCAATTAATTTTAATTTTTCAATTATAACTAAATAGTCTTTATATGCATAATTAAAGAATTATGAACATAATTTTAAAAAATCTCAAATTTTATTTGTCGTCTGGATAGATTTGACACAACTCGATAAGTTGAGGATAGAATTGATCATGTGAGATGGCCACGTAAGACGCTTTTTACCATGTCAGATGCTCTCAAGCCACGTAGGAATGCCACCTAAGCTCTGCCTCATGCCCATTGCCGTTTGGATAGAATTGGCACAAATCGAAAAGTTGGAGGGCCAAATTGAAGCAACTTTGAAAGTAGGATTAAATTGAAATTTGGTCCAAAGTTGAGGATAGATCAGATCAATTTCCCTAATTTTTTTAGTTTTGTAATTCCATGCATTGGTTGAAAATCCGGTGAAAATTTGTTGACGTGGCTATCTTAAAAATCTAAGTCCATCCATGTAGGCATCACGTGAAACTGCATCGTTTTGATTATTTGCAAAACAATGCTTAAGCTTTGACATTTTTTACAATTTAATCATGATTTATTAATTTTTTGACAAATTGATGCATGCATGTATCTATGTATGTATGTACGTATGTATGTGTGTATATATAATTATTATTTTAGCTCAATTGTTACATGCAAATTGATACTTACTTTATATATTGAGTTCAATTATTATTGAGAAAATAATTTAAGTAATTTAAATTTAAATTTTTATTTAATTAAAGTAATGTTAAATAGTAATTTTTATATTAATTATTAAATTAAATTTTTTTATATAATTGTAAAATCATAAGATTTTTAAAAATTAATTAAATTTTAAGATATCAAATGATATTTTTCAAAAGTTTAACAACTCAAATATAAATTAAAAAAATTCTCTACTGAATTTTTTTTTTAACTAAGGATAGAATTGGAAGATATAACTTTTGTTACATGTATAAAATTTATTAAAAAACATTTTAATGTTTATTAAAATTTTTTTTTAGAAAATATCATTTAGTATCTTAGAACTTAATTAATTTTTAAAAATCTTATGATTTTATAATTATATAAAAATTTTAATTTAATAATAATGTAAAAATTACTATTTAATGTTATTTTGATTAAATAAAAATTAAAATTTAAACTACTTAAATTATTTTTTAAATAATAATTTAACTTAAAATAATAAAATAAGTATCAATTTGCATGTAACAATTGAATTAAAATAATAATTAACAACATATATATACACACACATATTAATTTGCCAAAAATTAATAGATCATGATTAAATTGTAAAAAATATTAAAATTTATGCTTTGTTTTGCAAATAATCAAAACTATTTTGATGTGGCGCCTACATAGATCAATTCAAATTTTTCCGGTGGTCACGTCAGCAAATTTTCACTGAATTTTCAACCAGTGCATGGAATTGCAAAAATAAAAAAAGTTTATACATAAAATTGCCAAAATTAAGAGTATATGATTAAAATGCAAAAAGCACTAAAGTATATACATTTTTTTATAAATAACCTTTTATTTATTGCAATAATAATTATTATTATTAACATTTAACTAACAAATTTAATGCTGAAACTTTTAGTAGGCTAATGGTATTAACTCTCTTCAAGACATCGATAGGTGAAGAATTCGATTTTATTTTTTTCCTCCCAAATTAGAAAAAAAAACTAACAAATTTAATGTAAAGCTGTCAATTAAAAAAAAAAAGAGGGTTAAGCTAAACAAAATATGACAAAATATCTGGAATAAGTGGCAAACTCATTGACAGGCGCCTAAGGGACAACATAAGTCTGTTAGGATCAAAACTAACCATTAATTTGAGCAAGATTTGAGGTCAATGCATTGGTATCACGAAGCACATTGATGGTTTCACAACATAGTTGATCATGTTATTGTTGGTAAGACATTTAAATATTTATATATTTTTAAAGTTCTTTTATAATTTGATTATATATATAATAAAATTAAGTGCATAATAAATTTTTTTTAAACTAAGGAGTTTGAGAGGAGCCCAATGTCTTGGGAGATTTGCAAAACCTTTACTAATAGTTGACCATATAAGCTATAAGCTAAATGTAAGTTAATAACAAATTCAATATCAAATTACATTTTAATAATTTTATTAAAAATGAGATAACATTTTATTTTAATTAGTTACAAGATAAGACCATGGAAATGGTTGAGACTGCATCACAGTCCGTTGAGGATGGGTTGCAACCACCTCAAGTCGACATGACGAGTCTCTATCTAGAGGTTGTAGGTGGCAAGAACAAGTAGCGTGTATATGGACTTAGATCACATGCTTATTCTCTCTACCCCAGCTCCATTGACAATACTGGCACATTGGCTCCTTCCATTTCTACATCATCTGAGGGTCATGTACTTCAACTACTTCAAGAGTAGCTGCTGAATGAGCAGAATCATATGCTTTAAC
>CATIWK010013126.1:0-14324 GCA_949634005.1 Mallotus japonicus | reverse complement strand
AAAAAGAGATAAAAGAAAAATAAAATAAAAATAAAAAAAGAATAAAGAAGAGGAGGAAAAGAAAAAAAGAAAAAGAAAAAAGGAGGGAAAAGGAAAAAACAAAATGGGGGCAAAAGAGAAAATAAAAATTAAAAAAAGGTAAAAAAGTAACGAGGTTAAGGTAAAAGTGTAATTAACGAAAAGTATGATCATTTTAGTAAATAAGTCTTAAAATTAGGCATTTTTGGTAAATTTCTCTTATATCATGGACCCCTGTCCATATTGCAATATGGACCAAGGGTCCATCACACGTGTGAAAACACGTTTTTTTAACGCTTCTTTTTTTTACGCAGTCTTTTTTTTTTTTTAACACATTCTTCTTCTTCTTTTGTAGTCTTCTTCTTCCTCTCCTTCTTCCTCTCACCAACCCCGATCCAACCTCCTCTTCTTATTTGATTTCATCCTGATCTATCTACTTTTCTTCTTCTCCGATTGATCGCTGCACCATGACTTGCTCGCTGTTTCCCAAATTGTTGTGCAGAAAATGAAAATGGAATAAGGTCCAACCTTTGGCCAATCAAGAGATTTGCTTTACTTTAGTTTGGTTTTAACAATTCTTTTTTGTAATACTTGCACTTCCGTCAAATGAACATATACTTTCAGATTACAAGAATAATTGATGGGAGAAGGATACATGACTATGAAAATGAAGATGTTGTGCTTCCGTTAAATGCTTAGTTAAAATCTTTATGTTCAGGTTGCACTTCCGTCAATTTGAATAATTGATTCAGGTTGATTGTTGTTCAGGTTGAATACTGAATTATTGTTCAAGTATTCACAAACTTGAACATTGAATTATTATTCAGGTTGATTGATTCAAATTTCTTTTTGTTGATTCTTTTATGTTTGTTTTTTAAAGTTATAATTCAACCATGATTTGAATTTACAGGTGCAGATCAATGAATTTGTAATTGAAAATTAATGAACATTTAGGTGAAGTTCAATGAATTTTGCTACGGATTCATTGATTTTGAGTTGCAGATCCATTGATTCTGAGCTGCAGATTCATTGATTATCAATAAACATTGATTTTCTGCAGATTCATTGATTATCAATGAACATTGATTTTCTGAATTGCTATATTTCAATCTTGATTAAAATTCTTTTATCTGAAACTGTAGATGTAGATCAAAGAATCTGCAAGTGAAAATTAATGAACATTCAGGTGAAGTTCAATGAATTTGCAGTTAAAGGTTAATGAATTTACATGGGAGCTGATTCAGACGGGGTTTGAAGCTAAGAAGTTGAAGATACCTGTCCAAAAATCAATGACTCTTTCCTCTTTTATCTCCATCATCTTGTTGTCTTGCAGTCCTATTCTTCTACTCATTTAGCGTTAGAAATACATTGATTGTTTAAAATGTATATCTCCCATTAATGTATATAGTGAAGACATGTTAGTCAAAACTGAAAGAAAGGACATGCAAGAAGAATAGGACTGGAAAGAAAGTTAACGCAGAAGGACATGCAAGAAGAATAGAACTGCAAAGAGAGTTAACACGTTAGTTGGTGGTTTACAGTGAAAAACAAAAGAGAAAAGACGCAAGCATTTTCGCACGTGTGGTCCATATTATATTATGGACAGAGGTCCATGAAATAACAACTGGGAATTCTTCAGTTGGCTGAAGTGTCGTCGTTCCAATTTAAACTTGACAAGGTAATGTGAGAATTCATGAAAAATTGGTCAAATCATAGACAATATGCAGATTGATATATCAATATCATCAGAGAGTATAGTAACAATATGAGAGTGACAAAAAGATATCTGTTGTACTTGACTTTCTATAACAAAAGATCAGTTGGGTTGTTTTTTTTTTCTTCCTTCTGTTAGCCATGCAAATCAACAAAAATTCTGAGTCAATTTTTATCTTATTCTTATGTCTAACTAGTATAGTTTACTTGCAGGCTGCAACAGCTTCACGCCCATCCACTTCCACCACCAGCAAAAGAGGAGCTCTTCCCTGGTCCAGCACCCCATCCGGTAGTCCCAGTTTCTGAATCATTCTTAAAACCACCTCCATTCCAACCACTGCTGCCCTCATTTCCCCAACCACCTTCCTTCCCAAAATTACTGCTTCTGGTCAGCCAGTCACTTCCACTTGCAGGACTGCTTCCAAGAATACCCTTTGAATCATTGCTAGGCTTGCTGTTCCAATTCCCACCTGCATTGTTGCCACCCCAGTTTCTGTCTCCAGCATTGCCACCAGAAAATGTGTTCATCCCATCACTATTCTCAGCTGAACTATTTGCGCCCCAATTGGATGTTTTATCTCTAAAATCATTTCCACTATAGTTGTTATCTCCCCTTCCATTGTAAGAGCCACACCCAAACCCGCGCCCGTGGCCACTCCAGCTCCTTCCCCCTCGTCCGCGTCCTCGTCCACGGTCATTGCTTCCACCCTGATTGCCATCTCCCCTCCCATTCCACTCACTTCCCCCTCCATTCCCACTGCCACTCCAACCAGTGGTACCATCACCACCGTCACTTCTGCTGTTTCTCCAATTTCCTCCTCCCATGTTATCATTGCCACTGCCAGCCCATCCACCACTAGCACTTCTACCATTCCAATAACCAGCATTACCAGCGCCGCCACTACTCCAACTCCCCCCACTGCCAATATCATTTTTACTGCTACCCCATCCGCCAGTAACAGTTTCCTTGTTGGTATTATCATCTCCACTGTTGTAAGAGTCATGACCATACCCACGCCCACAGCCCTTTCCACAGCCACGGCCACGTCCACGTCCACCTTCCCTTTCATGATCCCCACTGCCGCTCCTGCCTCCCCCTTTTCCTTCCCCCCTACACCAAGTCCCACCGTTAGAGCCCCGAGTCTCACTGTTGTTGTTCCAATAACCGATAGCCCCATCAGAAGAGTTGCCCCAAGTTGCATTGGCAGTACCGCTGTCACTGCCACCCCATCCAACATTAGAATTTTTCTTGCTGGCATCATTACTCCCACCATCATAGAACTTGCCTCCATCACTGCAGCTACCCCAATTGCCATTATTAGTTTCAGTCTTTGGGCACTCATTCTGCTCATTAAAACCACACCAATTTCCACCAACTGAACCACTACCAGCACTTTGCCATGCTCTGCCATTATTTCCATCCCCCTTGTTAAAATCCAAGCCCCATTTTGAAGCAATATTGTGATCAAAATCTTCACTTTTGTTATTTTTATTGTATCCCCCATCACCACGTCCACGTCCACGGCCACGGCCACAGCCACGCCCACGGCCGCCTCTACGGCCTCGCCCACGGTCGCCTCCACAGCTTCCATCTCCATCTCTACTATAATCTTTTCTTCCTGTTAACAATTAAGAATACCGAAATCAGTCAATAATATAATCACAAAAAATTTTGCCCCGTATATATGTTCACCCAGGTGTGGGGAGCTTTCAAAAAATAACTAAGAAAAGAACTAAAATTTCAGCACGTCTACCTACCACTTAAAAGAAAAATTGATCATAAATGACAAGTAAATTGCACTCAACATGGCAAACGCACAAATTGAAAAATCATGGCATGTTGATAAAAAAATGTAAAACAAAAATTTTCAATGAGAGATCAAGTGAAAGAAGTCACAATTTGATGAAGTGAAAGGAGTCACACTTTGATGAACAGTGAACACCATGAAACTAATTCTGAAACTATAGAGTTGTCACAACTTAGAAGGACACTGCAATGCACGTTATACTAAAAGAGAATAATTCTCAATGAAAAAAGACAGCTATGGTTTTACCTCCATAGCCAGTTTTTAAAGATCCATCCCCTGTATCTAGCTGGCTTTGCCAACCACCACTACTGCCTCTACTTGTGGATTCTCCAGCAGAAAAACCAGATTGAAGATTTCCTGTTGCTGTTGAGCTACGCTGAACATCATCAATATGTTTTTGGAAATATGCCACAACCTGTTCAACTTTTGGAAATATCTGCTTCCTAAACTTGAATCCCTCAGGGTAAAGGCCTACATATTCATGATGTAGGTTTGTTCTAATGTAAGATAAGATGAAAGTGCCAGGATGCTCATAAGAAATGCAAAAACAGTAACCTATCCTCATTGGATGTTCTAACTTCTCTGCTCTTAAGAGTTCATCAACCTCTGCTTTTGAGCCCCTCTTAAATTTTCGGAAGCTTGTCATTGCTTTCAGGTGGCCTACCAATGGCTTCACATATAGATCCATAACCTAAATGTGAAAACAAGGGCAATTATTACATCAGTCTAAGCGAATGAGCTTAAGAGATCAGCCAAACAAACATATCAATAAGACAATTTTGCCCACAACAAATGTTGCTCAGCAACCACAAGCACATACTTTGATATGTACAACTACATAGTGCATCATTCTGAATACAATACATAAATATTTCTTTATAATCTTAATTTTCTGTGTATATATATGATGCAAATCCACACAATTCATTGATCAAAAAGTGGTGAACAATTCAATGCTTTCAATTAGATGAGGAAAACTTATGTTTTACAATTTGCAATAAAAAAAGAACAACGCACTCAATTCATTTCCTAAGATTAGACACAATTTGAAACATTAGCCACGATGCATATCATGATAAAATATTAGGAACTGAGCAGTCCATTTCAAGATAGCTGAGAAAGCACTGACCTCGTCTAAATCCTTAAAAATGCAATCAGCAATCTTCAATGTTTTTCCTATACGGAGCAAACTTGTAATGTCTTTGGAGTCCTTCTCATCTTCAATTATGTCTTTGTGAACATACAGGCCATCATAGACTTTCAAAGTTAAGGTCAAATAGTAGGGCCCTCTTGAACTTGGATGAAAAAAAAAGTTGCCAACTTCCTTGTCACTAAGGAGCTACTCAACAAAGTAAAATAACACATCACTAATCAGCAATACGCACAAAAAATGTAAACAGGAAATAATTTACGAACAACACTTCAACCTAACATACCTCCATTGCCTCTTCCCCAGTTATATTTTTGAAGCACGAATGATCAATAATTCTCTGCTTGAAGTGTTTTTTTGAAAGCTTATTCTTGTGTGCTTCATCCTGCTGAATTAATATATCCTTCTTGCCTTCAGAATAATAAGGATCAACCTGATGTAAACTTTGGTATTTGCAACTCTTTAGCTCACTTTCTTTACAAGTTAGAAGCACCTGGTATCTGCTCTTTTCTAGTTCTTTGATTTTGCAAGTAACAATATCTCCCTCGTGAAGTTTTTCTGTGAAAGAAAAATCATCACTTCCATCCAAATAATCCTCCTTCATTATTACCCCTGTCAATCCTGAGTCAAGAGCACAGAAAGCTCGTTGTGACAGAACTCGCTGAACAATAACCTGAATTATTCTTCCTTCGGTCAACGCATCCTCATTTTGGCCAGATACCAAATAGAATACCTCATCCTGAGTTAATTTTTCATAAGGCTGACGAGGATCAAGAAATCCATGAAGCAATTCACTTTTAATATCATGAAGAGTCTGCCTTTTGTTTTCCCCTTCCTCTATTTCATAATTATCAGCATAATCATCAACATTGAAGTCATTCAGCAACTGTGGATTGTCCTTCAAATAGAAGATGGGCTGTGCTTGAGTAACATCATCATGGACAGCCTTCGCCAATCTTTCAGCAAGACCATATGCTTCTGGGTGAATTCTTGTATCATCCAACAATTCAAACTCACTGGAACCAGAAAGCAGCTGAGTACTACAAACTCGTAAAAAGCCAACTGCATTATAAAAAATTTTCTTTGTTCTCAATCCACAGCCTACCAAATCTTGTCGGTTATTAACTGTTCTACCCCCAACTAATTCCCTTCGTAAAAGGGCTGCCTTATGGGGTCCAAGCCCAGAGACGAACTGAAGAGGAGAAGAGAGCCAGTCGTGGCTCATAGCAAAAGTTATATCCATGCCTACCTGATTGGTAATGTCCACCAACACCATCTCAATCACCCCATACTTTTCATCGGGTGTCAGAAAGTGGTCTAAGGAGTGAAGTTTCCAAGAAACAATTTCCTTCTGTGGCCCACTCAGTGTTGCAATCATAGCCAATGGATTTTGAAGATAGCGCCCTAGAGCTACAGCTCGTTTGACAATACCTATACATCACAGAAGGCATAAGACCTAGGTAACAATTTAATCAGGAGAAAACATCAAAAGACACAAGTACCTTCTTGTCCAGGTAATTGGCATGATGACACCTTTGAAGTTTCATAAACCTGAGCAAAAGATTCATCCCCATAAACCAGGCTGACTTTGTTTGCTATTTGGTCACCATCCATGGGATTTTCCTCTATCTGAAGTATTATCTGATTGCCAAAGAAATTCACAAATTTATCATCACTCAGTACACAATCACAACACCTATGATATAGCAGGAAAGAAAATATTGCCAAGCATCCAAAATATAGAGATTTCACCAGCAAGAACAAAGTAATGCACACAAAAAAATGGGTTCACCTTGCAGTTACTGTTGGCAAGTTGGAAATATCCCAAAGGACATGTTATCTGATAATATAAATTCTAGTATTCTCATAGGTCCTAGGTAAATTTCTTGTCAAACTATAATCAGAATGGAGTATAATTTAGAATATACCTTTCAGGATGTCTTAACTGATAAGCCATTACCATTACAATTATTACTTCAACTCATAACAAATGTTTTATAGGTAATTCCAATCAAATGCCAGGATTCAAGTTGCAACGAAGTACCCTTTGTCTAAAAACCATATTATTATGGTTGAGGTTTTTTTCTGTTTACACTTATTAGTCGGTTTCTATTTACTACAATTATGTTCATGCTAGCCCACAAAAGACTACAAAATCTTGACCAAAGTCATCCCAATTATTTCAATCATGACATATGATAGGCATTTGTCAAGGACAACTGCTTGCCAGAAGTGAATTTATAGCAGCATATTCCATGAACACCACAAAGGAGGTCTGAAAATTTTATCATCCCTAATTCAAGTACAACCTGTATGCCATCAAAGGAAAGCTGCACATACATATGATGCAATATATATATATATATATATATATATATCAAAGACTAGTTATAAGCCCTTGCTACTGTACATAATTAACTCAATAGCAGTACACAAATGCAAGAAACTTAGGACTATATACCTCCTCGATAACATCCTTCAACCATGTGGAAGGGATGTTTGCAGCACCAAGAACGATAATATTTGGCTTATAATCGATGATGAACTTAAGGACACACTGTTGGTCATGTCTTTTTCTTTGCTGGTCAATAACATTCTGTGACCGCAATCCAAGGGATCTTGTCTCCAACACATCAAGCAACTGCCCAGATGAACCCAACATAGCAAATGTAATCGGTGGCTTTCCAGGACCCCAACAGCAAGCCATGACCCTTGGTGTAGTACCTGCCTCCTGACAGGAATCATTTTCCTCTTGTTGATATGGTGCAGCCGATGCCTTGTTCCACAAATGCCGTCCATATTCTGAAAGCAACCAGTTCTTTGCTCTAGCGATCAATATGGCTCGAGCTTCTTTCTCAAGTGCAGGAAGAAGAAAATTTGAAAATGCGTCCTGGATTATCATCTTACGTTGTTCATCCCATAGTCGAGCAGAACCATGACTACTGCCTACGAGATAAATTTCTTGGGAGTCAGTGATCAACTTATTTATAACACTTTCTGGTAATTTTATGGTGACATTAAGGAGCTTCTCCTCTTCAGCTTTATGTAGAAGAAGCCATTGTGCTCCCTGAAATTTATCAAGTGGCTTATCGCACAGCCATTTAAACCCATAAAACATATGAAAATTGTCGATTACTTTGTCTCCTTCAGGAGTTGGGCATGTGGAGACTACAGCTTTATCCATAAAAGTTCCACGAACATGTTTCCTGATGCAAGGCTCACAGCTGATCTCCAGTGCAGCCTACAGCAAAGCAAATAAGTAAGCAAATAATGATCAGACAAATCATCAAACAGGCCTTTATTGTGAAGCAATCCACAAACTTAACAGCATACCATGAGCCGAGCACCTTTAAGCACTGCTTCTGGAGTTTTAAACATTGGACATATAAAATCTGAAGCTATCAGCTCTGGAGATTCTGCAGAATCTTCCCAAAAGTTCATTCCCTGCAAAAGTGAAATTTGTAAGTTAATTGTAATTCACATATGAGCTCTTTATAAAGGCTTAAGCACAATCAGATCTTTATCCATTCATATGACTGTCATGTCCTTTCCCAGGTAATGTGGGAGTGGTTCCAACCAAATAAAAAAATTCACATTTAGGCAATATTTACCACTTTCTTAAGAGTAGTTCCAACCAAATAAAAAATTCACACATAGGCAATATTTACCACTTTCTCAAGAGTAAGATGCAATCCAAATTGCTCAGCACTACAGCCAAACTTCCCCGCAAGCTTCCATAGACCAGCCTTGCTGCAGTTACTGTATTCCGATCTTCTTTTTGGCTGCCTAAATTTTCTCAACATACCCTCTTCAGGTGAAGGAAAATGCAGGTTAAACTTCACATCCAAATCATCAATATCTCTCTCTGTTTCAGCTAACTTTAGAGACTTCATTATTGTATCAAAGTTCTGCTCAAGTAAAGAAAGCTTTGCCTCATCATCGAAGTTGTAACGTTCCTCTTCATATCGATTGCTGTAATACATCTGAAGAGCACTCTTCCGCTTCTGAATGAGCAACCACTTTTTGTCCAGGTCATTGATGGCCCACAGAGTCTGCAAATCATGCAACAACTTTATTATATGCAATATATCGTCCTACTAAATGCCATCCCTCCACGCTCCTCTTTTTTTTTTTTCCTTCTCTGTAATTGGTCAATCTGATAGTTCACCGTTATTATCAATTCTCCTATATATTCTTCCAGAATTTCTCTTTACTCTCCTTGAGATCCTAGGAATTGACTCAGTCACATCCAAGCAAAGAAACATAACATAAAATCTATATGCCTAAGTGTAAGAGTGTTTAAGTAAGACCACGGCCTAACTGTTGCCTTTGTCAAAAAAGAACATACCTTGTGCCACTTCAGTCTTGTTTTTCTCCCAGCATCATCTTCATATTTGTTTTCTAAGCCATTTTCCTCAGGATCTTCTAATAGACTGAGGCACTTCTCCTTCCGATACATAGCAATAAATGGAATCTAGAATAAAAATAGAAAAGAAACATCTCTAAATAGTACAATCCAATATTTGAAAACTAAACAATTTATTTTTTGTCAAATTACTCACATCATACTTCTCTAGATGCTGTAATTCCAAAAATCTCATGATATCTTCCTTGTTAATTTTCTTAAGTAGATCTGTGCCGCTGATCAAGTATAGTAAACCTGCATTTTCAGCAAGTTGCTTTAGAATCCAAGAAGCCTCCTCTTCTCTGCTCATTTCATCATCTGGTGCAGGGCCAGCAATCTCCTCAAACATCTAAAGACATGATACAGAAGAAGCAGTGCAAGACTTAGACAACACTTTGGTAGACAACTGTAAGATTAATATACTAACCAAAAAACCAGACCTGCATCCTCTCTGGCATGTCAGTCTCATTTATATAATTATCCCTCTCGCTTGTGTAGTTATCCAACTGAAACTCATCAGGGTCATCAGGTTTGACAACATTAACAACATGATGCTTCAAGATCTCTTTTGAGTGGGCAAACATGCAACCATCGAGTGGAGATGAACACACCATTGTCACTGGGTTTGAATTTGTTTCCCTCAGCTTTCGTTGCCTAAAAAGACATTTCATAACAATGAACATACCATAAAATACAAGTAAAAAAGAAAAGAAACAATTTACAAATCTTATAGCACATCTAAAGAGGACTTAAAACTTTTATTGAAGAAAACAGATTATTCATGGGGACAAAATAGGGGCGGGCTGCAATTTGCTGGGGCTCCTATATCATACCCAATTTCATCATAAACAATAAAATGTTCCATTTCATCCTCTTCGTCAGTGGACATGGCTTCCTCTTCTTCGGCATCAAAATCACACAATGAAACTGAAAAGGAAAAATGTAATTGCAATTTACAAATGAAATCCAACAGTTATAGCAACCATGACAACTTAGAAGTAAATAACATATCACCAACAACACAAATTTACCAACAAAAAGAAGTAAATGATTAGAAAAAACAACTAAAACAAATTCATAGTTTGATTTAGGTATTAATTCAATCATAGCTCTCAAAAAGAATATGTGCTGATCATTAGATAAAGTGAGAGGTTAATTACCATCATCATCACAAATTTGAGAGTTGGTTGAACTCTTAGTGTTTGTTTTAGCTTTTTTCAGTCGCTTGAATTTTTCATTAACCTGAGGAAAACTTGCAACCTTTAGACTAGAAGAGGGAAAAGAAATCACATCATGCCAGTGAATTATAGTTAACCAGATCATCACTTATGAAATCTAAATCCTTAACATTAATCAATAAACAAATGAACCTTCATACTAATATTTTCATATTTCTTTGTGCCAAAAAAAGGAAAAAAGAAATAAATAAACACTCACGGTACTAGTGGGCTGGAACAAGCCTGAGAGTTGGTTTTCTTGGAGCAATTCAAGATCATCATCATCAAGAAGAAGATCTTTTAATAGTTTCCTAAAGAAACAAAAACACAGTAATTCATAATGGGCAATTATATTACATATGTCAAACTAGAGATTCAGAATGAAAAAACAAATTCACCTTTTTTTCTTTTTCTTCCTTTTTTGTTTATCTTCCCCATCTTGGCAACCTTCTTCTTCCTCATCATCATCAACAATAAACCCATCATTCTCAAACTCATCCAAACCATCTTCTATTCAAACAATATGAGCAACTTCCAATCAATAGCTTGAAAAACTATTGTATATCTATAGACTTGAAATTAAGAATAATAGAACCAAAACAAAACCACTATTCTCATCAAATGAAGGCAATTTCAGCCAGGAATACCAGCAACAGCACCAAGAACTACTCTCACCACCCCAAAGTTCAAGCTCCAAACCAAAAAAAATATATATATATATATTTAAAAAAGAACACACACATATATATACTCCATCTACCAGAATGAAAAAGCTACTTAAAAAACTGCATTTATAATGATGGTTTAAGTTATAGGCTAGATATAGCATTATTTACCACGACAAATCACAAAAGTCAAGAATATGCTAACAAAGAAAAGCAAACAATAAATGGTTGAGCAAGATCACGTGAGGAGATAAAAAAAAAAAAAAACAGATAAAACAAGAAACAACGCCTGTGTAAGCAAAAGAAAGCAGGACATGCAACCGGAAAAGGAATCACATTTCACTCATATTGTTCAAAGAAGAAGATGATGATTTATGTCACTATCCTTTTTTCAAAAAAAAAAAATGAAGCAATAACCAAACTGAAATGAGAAAACAAAACAAAAAAAAGATATTAAACTTTTAAAAAGAAAATGGAAGCAGAAAGCTGCCAAGACATGAAGATGGAACCTTAAGCAGACAAAAAGAGGGAAGGTTTGTTTAAGAAAATGCAAAAACATTAAAATTCTCATCATTATCTCACGGGTTTTTTCGAGTGGAGAGAGAGAGAGAGGGGGAGACAGAATACAATATCACAAGATACGAGAAAATGGCCACATCGGAAAACCCATTTCGCCGATCAATAAAAGTGATCAAATTTCATTAAAAAAAACAATGATATTAAATAGGAAGCTTAAAGGGTACTCAACCAAAAAAAAAAAAAAAAAAGGAGAAGAAAGGGTTCGCATTTCAAAAAACTGATCCTAATCAACGAAAGAAAACCCATTTCCATTAGAAATAGAATGAGTCAGAGCTACATTTTAGGTTCTCAGAAGATACAAAGCTGAATCAACGGAAAGGTTAAACCCCAGCTAATGAAAAGCACCATAAAAAAAATAAACACAAACCCCAAAAACCATAACTTTTCAAGCAATATCCATCATGCACACAACACAACAGAGGTTAAAAAAAAAAAAACGTAACCCACAAAGAAAAACCCTTGCAATGACCCTAGAATGAAATCCATTTTCTAAAACATATTTATATGCGCAGAGGTGTAAATATGTATGTATATATGTAAGTTTGTTTCACTACCATCATAGTCGTCGTCGTCGTCGTTGTAGTCACGATTATCATTGTTTCTTTTCTGCTCCTTCACTGAAACACCATCTGTCAAAAAAAGAAGAAAACCCAGAAACAGAAAATAATCAGCATTAATCATGATTTAGTGCGTTAGAAGGATATGCATATATGATAAGAAAAGAAACGAAAACCACCTTCTGCTTCTTCGTTTTCTTCATCGTCGCCGTCGATTAGCACAAGTTTTTTCTTTGTATTCATTGTGTGAAAAAAATCCAATACCCAGATGGGTTTTTTCTCTGATCTTTAGTGGAAAACCAAAAATGGCTAAAAAGAGTAATGTCAGTGTGTGTGAGAGAGAGTGGACCGTGAGTGTATACTAAAACTACAATGCAGTGTTTTTTTAAAAAAAAAATAATAATAACAGAGCTAAACGCCTAAACCAATAATGTTTTGTGATTATTTACGACAATGCCATCTACGCCATTGGTTCTTTTCGTGGCTTCTGATTTTGCCACGTATGACTGAAAGCAATTCAGGTGGGTCCATTTGGTTACATAGAACAAAAGGTAAAATAGTTTTTTTTTATTGTGTTATATGGAGTATACGTACAGTCATCAATTGCATGTGATAAGGAATTCTCTGTGTTGGTGTTGGAGAGTTTTTGCACCGTCTGATTAGTTGGTAATCGATCCACACCGATGAACGACACACGTGGTCGTATTAGTGGCATGGCACATGCCGCACATTCCATGTAGACACATTGAGCTACGTGGCCATGAAATGTAACACATATGCTTATGTGTCATGCACCACTTGAATGCACATGGCATACCAAATGGATGGATGATGTGGAGTGCACCATGAGGACATGGCACATTTGAGAATAATCATATTGTATGCCACATGTACATTAATATTGGCTTGTAATGATGTGTCCAAATATTTGATGATGTATAATATATGACATGGACAAAGTAAATGACATGGAACTTGCCACATGAATCATAAAAGTGATATGGCAAATAATATTTGTAGAAAGTATATATACGCTATGTTGCATGGATACTTCAAATAGTTAGCATTTTTGCGTATCCGTATTCATATATTTTTCGTATTTATGTTACCTAGATATTTTATTTTAGAAGATAAATACTTCAATTACAAGTCATTTCCTCGTATTCATATTTCCGTTTTATCCGTGTCCGTATTATCTAATTTATACGTTGTATGCCACTTGGGAGTATTGAATAATGTTATCATATGCCATATGGATTCATCCATTAGGTGAAAAGGAGGACGTGTACTTTTTTTTTTAAACTCCATGTGTGTACTTTAATTATGTGCTTTTTGATCCTTTCTTTGTAGTCTAGTAGTTCAGGTATTGGATATTATAATGTGAGGTTATAGATTCAATCCTCCATTCCCCTTGACCTCCAATTGTTAAAAAAAAATAAAAATTATGTGCTTCTTGGGCATATTGATGGACATGGTATGTGCCATATATACAAAATAAAAAAAGATATACTGATAATTATAAAGATCACTTGATAGGAATAATTATACTAAATTAATTATTAAAATATTTTTTTTATCATATCTAAGTTGAAGTGGATTAATTGGAAGATAAGTTTAGAAAAAAAAAATATATAACATCTAAAGTCACAATATGAAGAGGAAGTGGAGTAGAGTAGTAGACGATTGATAAATGAAGGAGATACATGGTATCACATATGATTCAATGGGGCTTGCATATATAATAATTGATCGACTTTTTTTTTTTTTTTTCTTCCAACTAAGGTAAATTTCATTCAAACAAAAGGTATAAAGATCAGTACAAGGGAAGAAGATCTAAAAAGCGCAACTAAATACAAAGAAAGTTCAAAATAAAAATAACAATAAATACACTCTGGTTTGCACAATGAAAAGCTGGAAATCCACAAGTAATCAACAAAGATGAAACTCCTCCTAACAAAATATTTGAGTCTATCTTGAACCATTCGGCATATTTGATTGTAAATCAATTCAAATTTGAGATAACGATGACCCCAAACTAAAGAAGATCTACCAAGGGCAAAGCTAGCTAAATTCCCTCATGTCATCATCAAATCAAATCTGAAACTCATTAGGTGAAAAAGGAAAAAACTCGATAACAGTAAAAACAAAAAGAAAACAAGTGATCCAGTCATCCAGAGGTTGCATTAAAAATATCAAGGAATTTAATAGAAAC
>CATIWK010013007.1:0-32075 GCA_949634005.1 Mallotus japonicus | reverse complement strand
GGCACAAAAGGCGGTGGTTTTACTATAGGAGGTTTTGGTACATGAGGTGGGTGCACCTTTGGAGGTGGGCATGGCTTTGGAGGTTTGGGCACATAGGGTGGTTTGGGCACATAGGGTGGCTTGACGTGGGGTGGTTTGGGCACATAGGGTGGGTTGACGTGGGGTGGTTTGGGCACATAGGGTGGCTTGACGTAGGGTGGGTGAGGGTGTTTTGGTGGGAATTTAGGAGGATACTTCGGTGAGGGAGGAGATGGGTAGTATGGGCAGTTAGGGCAAGCGAGAGAAGTGAGCAAAGTGCCCAAGTTTAGGAGGAGGATGAAGAGATCAGCCAGAGCGTACTTGGCCATTGTAGTCCTCAAGCAGTCTCTACTTCAGTTGATTTGCAAGTGAATGAAGCTCATATCATGCCCATACCCGCCATTTATAGTAAAAAAAACAAAGATATCAATCAATCACGCTCATAAAATTATTATAGTTGTTTGTCGTTATTGATTGACCTAAAAATTCTATAAATTCTTGCCTAAATTACGTGAACAGTAAAATCGCACCAGCTTGAGGACAGATATTTGCTCGTATTATACTTCATAAACAAATATACTTTTTAACAAATTAAATAAAATATTAAAATCGAACCAAGCAAGAAAAATGATTGCTTTGTACACATGCAAAGAGATCTCAAATTCTGGATTAAGTTCCTGTATATATATACACACACAATAGGTGATGATGCATTACAGAAAGTTGTAAGCAAGAATTTCAGTATTTGATTGAGAAATCTCAAGTTACACCAGTATGAGGCACACAAGTTGCGTCCAGCTCATTTGGTTGCATTGTCAAATTTGATTCGAGGACCATTCATTTTATATATAGATAATGATATATTTCGATTAGTAGTGATATCTACAAGAACTAGAAGATAAATTTTTTTTTATTAAAATTACATATATAATCCCATTTATAGAGGGACATATAAATAAGGGATAATTATAAAAAAAATACTTTATGGTTGGACGAATTTTTATTAAAGGTTTGTGGTTTTTCATGATATTTAGAAGCATGTGATTTCCTTTTCTAACACTTTAATACCTTATCAACTAATATCATCGTTATTTTGTAATAAAATTTTAATATAGCACTCTCTTTCAATAATATAGATGTTTTACAAGTGATTTATCATCAATATAACTATTTAGACACTTTTACAAATATTACAAATTTATTTTAAAAATTATTTCTTTTTATTCATCATAAAATTAAAAATACATATTATTTTTATTTATTCTAAATTTATTTTAGTTAGTTGAATGCTATAATACTTAGTAAATAATTTTACTCTGAAAAATTCATATTATTTTAATATTATGTCACATATTTTTAATAATATTACTAAGTATGATATAAAAATATAAGTAGAATCAAATTACAAATCTTTAAATATTATGAAAAATAACACAAGCCTTTAAGTGCTTACCACACGTTATTTTATTACAATTTTTCCTATAAATAATAGAAAAAGATGTAAAAAAATTTACTTTTAGAAAGATGTAAAAAATTTTACTTTTAATGAAACATTTTTAATAAATATTATTATTCATGCAGATACAAAAATTATTATTATTATTATTATTATTATTATATAGTTTTTTAAGAATAAAGGGCATCATTTAGACGCGCTTTTTGATTTTGGACAATTTTAACTTGTAGTGCCCTGTTGTGCCCGTGACTGGCTAAGGCTACTATAGATTCATGTGTCACTTTCACTTTCACTTTCACTTTCTCTAAGCATTCCTTTATTTGTTCAACAAAAAAATAATTACCACCAAAAAAAATATATTAAAGTATAATAAACAATTTTATTTTAGAAAACAATTTTAGAGAAGGACAACCCTAAGCAATAATATGCTCAAAAAAAAAAAAAAAAAAACCCTAAGCAATAGTGAGATTTTCCCTTGTAGTCACGTAAACATGTAGCCCCTCACTTGATGGATATATCGTACGATACACTTGCAATATCTATTATCTATTCTTGCCTGGTGAGTCAACGATGTCGGCCATATCCATACAAGTTTAATTAAAATAGGCGTTATAATATATCTAAAATCATAATTGTTCAAAAATATATATATATATATATCTAAAATCATAATTCCGTAATTAGTATAATTTGTTAATTTCACACTTTAATTTATAATTTCATCATTTTAATAATTAAATATGTTAAAAATATAATAATTTAATGACATAATATATATGTTACACACTTTTTTTTTTACCAAATAACTTTCATTAACCAAAAAACAAGGAACATAACAAATATCCAGCCAATAAGGAAGTCATTAAATTTACTTCTACTTACATGAATGTAGAAGTAAAATATTATGACAATCCTATGGAAAGCAAAAAAACATAATGAACCTAGATGACTAGGCAGTGCTAGATGTATCAGAATTGTTAGTAGGGGAACCTTCATTAGGTGATGACAAAGCTTGAGAAAATCTATCTAGGTTTTGCATATGAAACCTTGTAATTTCCTTGCTAGCAGCTTTGGTGCCCAATACATATGAATTCTTCTTTGCATTATCAATTGAAGCATTGCCCAAAAGCGAATGCAGATGGACCAGGCTTCGATGGGCTATCTTCAGAATTGACATTAATTTGGCATGGGCTTTTCATCAGGCTTGATATTTTGGCTTTAGGAGTGAGTTCAACTTAGGCTTGGACTTCTTCACTAGGATGAGCTAACAACTTCTTCTTCTTTGTATTCATTCCCTTTGCTTTTCCTAAAACTAGTCCCAAGGACTTGTCATCTTTTCCATCATTACATGCCTGCACACGCCGACTTTCAGAAGTTTGCAGACCATCATTCCCTATTCCTTGATCTTTATGCAGTACCATCTGCCAATTTTCAGGACACTTAATTGGGGGCAAATGAAGTACACGAGCTGATGGGCCAGAAGCGTTGTTCAGATTGAGTTTCCCTATGAAAGTGGACAGCACAGTTGAGGAAGAGACCTCCGCCGTTGGTAATGGTGGATGAAGAACAACTTTCCTTAGTGATTCCGTGTGAAACCATGGTCCTTAAACATTATTGATGTAAACCTAATTACTGATCTCCTCCTCATGAGACAACCCATGAGTCCCAAGAGTTAGAAATTAGTGCTTAAACAACTTGATCGTAAAGTTATTTTCCAAGCTTGGAACCTAAGTTTGAGGTTTAGCAGCAAATCTCCATAGAGGAAATGAATTCAGATGAGCTGGTGGGGGAGAGTAAATGGGTATCAGGTAATGGTAAGGGGTTGAGGCATGGCAATGATTGTGGTAGAGGAGTTGGCAGCTAGAATTGGGAACATGAGTGACTGGAACATGGTGGGAAAAGCATGGTTGAGTTTGCCAGTGAGCTAGAGGGAGAGAGTGGATGGGTATTGGGTGATGGTGGTTGGAAAGAATTCGGTGATGGTTGGATGGATCATAGTGAGGATGGTCTAATTGATTTTCAAACTCGCTATACAAACAACAACTTAGCAACAAAAGCTGCATAATTACAAAAACTTTAGCCATGGTGAAGCTAAAGGACAGAGAAACTATCACTGACTATCCATTCAATTCCTCTATTTCTTTCTATGTCACACATTGTACTTAACATTTTTTATTAGTTTGACATCTATACTTTGCAATTTTGGTCTGTTAAACTCTTATGATGTGACACATATTGATTCGTTATTACATGTCATGAGTGCTAATAGAGGTTTAAAAATTACATTTTAGGCGAGTTCATGTGTTAAAATAGTAAAACTATAAATGTAGAGGTGTCAAATTGACAAAAAGTGACAAGTACAGGAGGTCGCAAATGTATTATGCTTAAAAGAAGTAAAGTACTTGGTGGCATATGTTTTATAGTCAAGTGCTAACTCATCTCCAAGAACATCTTAAAATGTAAGATTCAATTTTTACCATATTCGATTTAAAAGGGAGGGCTGCCTCCTGTTATGCAATCCATTAAATTTGAGGTCATACCACTTCCTATTAAAAAAATAAATGAATAAATTGTATCATATAAAGAATTATTTTTCTCTAAAAATAAGTAAAAAAATTATACTTTTAATTAAATAGACTCTAAAGTTTAAATATATTTTTAACATTTTAATTATATAATACTATTTTTCTATTTTTTTTTACATCTTTCAATAATTTATATCCAACTTACTTTAAAAAAATCTAATATTATTTATAATTTTTTAATTATTAAATTTTTCATGATTAAAATTTAACTAACTTATAGTTTTTATCCTAATAATCATAAATTCTTTAGGTGTAATAGGGCAAAAATATTCAAAACATTTGATCAGTCAATAATTCTATATCCTAAAAATACAATATTTTAAATAAATTAATATTGAATTTATAATTACTAAATGAAGTATTTGAACCATCTTAATGCATGCTTATTTATAGGTATTTATGTAAATGTATGTGTTCACAATATATATATATATATATATATTGTTTGCCAAATTAACATGACAAAAAAGTTTTAGATTATTTAAATAGGTTATGTGAACCAATTCACAATAAAAACAACTAGAAAATAAAGAAAAAGTAATTTATTACCATCTCAAGGTGATAATGGGACTAAAAATAGGTTTAGTAAATACCTAAGATAAGGTATTTATCAAATAAATAAAGTTTTTTTTTTAAATTTAGACTCATATGATTTGATAATCACAGCAGGTTACATAATTTTCTTTTATAAACCTACGATTTTCCACTTAGAGAGAGAGAGAGGGAGAAGAGAAGGGAGGGGCGGAGGGGGTGTTCTCTTTTCTTAAGAAAAGAGCTTTTACGCAGGGAAAAAAAAAAAAGCTTATTTGAGGTTTTCTTTTACATTCTTTTATAAAAAAGTTCTAAAAACACAGTGAAGCCTGAGATATCACAAAAAATCAATTATGTAGACTTATTCCAACATGGTGAAATCAATACTCTAAGGAGCAATCAATTCTCCATCCACGATTCTCATCCCTTCTTTATTTTATTTTATTTCTTTTTTTATTCTGATTTGTTTATTTATTTTATGTTCTCTTATTTAATTTGTTAATCTTGATTCTAATATTATCTTTCCATTTTTTATGTTAATGGCTATGGTGGGAGTAACCAAAATAGTGAAATAGCTCATGATTGAACTAAACCAAACCCTTGAAGGTCCATGGAATGCCATGGATTTAAAACTCTGTAATAGTTTTACGTAGTTTTTTAGGTTTTTTATTTTTTTATTTTTTGTGTTTCTGTGTCTTTTATTTTTATGTGTTTTATGTTTTTATTTTATTTTATTTGGTTTATTGGCTGGATTAATTTTTAATTTTCCCATAAGACTTGTAACAACCGCAGTAGTGGGAAAATAGTGGAACAAGTATTTTCTGTCCTTTTAAAATCAATTAGTAAATTAGGTTCAACTTGGTAAAAACCTAATTAAAATCAATGGTCGCTGTAGGTTTAATTAGGTTGAATGTAAATTAAGTTAGGGTTAGAAATACAATATGTATGTATATTTATTTTATTTGATGTGTTTGTTTGGGCTTTATTTGTTTTCATATCATTTTGGGCTCCTTAGCCCTTTCTCCTTTTAGGTTAAACTCATTAAAAATAGGCTTGTAAAATTGGTTTTTAGGTTTTAATTAATTTAAAATGAACTTAGACCCATTTAGATTAATTTAGATTTAGCTCCACTTTAGCTTAATTAAAAATTGACTTAGACATATGTCAACCCGTTAAATAAGCATCCTTTTAAAATTTGATAGACTTAGGCATCTTCTTTAGAATTAAAAATAATAGATTTAGGCTCAGTAATTAAATTAAAATGCAGGCCCACCTTTAGTTTTCAATTCACTTATAAGTAAAATATGTAGATTTAACAAACTTTAATAAAATCAATATAGTCTAGAGTTAGGGGCGTTTCGCATTGAGTGAATGCAATTTTTGTATGCTTTTTTATGTGACTAGTTGCTTGGAGTTGATTATTAAATTAGGGTTTAATATGAAATTGCATGTAATTGGAGAATAAGATAGTAATTCATAAACTAATTCTAAATGAACACGGGACTAAAATAAGTTGGTATTCTGTACCCAGAATCCCTCTGTGTGGTGCTAACTTTCTTTTAGAGAATCGAATTACGACCACCTTCGATTTGTCCCAGTTATTACCCTGGGTGGCGACTCCTCATCTCCATGTTATGTCTTTATGATATAGTATTGTGCTCTCTGGAGTCCTGAGCTCAAATAGTGTCGTGGTTGCGAGATACTTAGACGTGCGCTAAACCCCGCAGTCTATAGTGGCGACTCTACTAGGGATAAAAGATACTGATTCTACTTATGTTCTTTAGAATTATTTTATTCTTACATTCATTTTTGCATGTTCCTATTAGTCGATGGAGTTGGTTTATAGTCCCTTGATTCCATTAGCTTCTTGGGATTGTAAATTGGCTAACCATCACTCTTAGCCTTAACTCGATTCAAGAGAGATTATCGGGCTCATCTGACTAGAGTCTGTGACCTAAGTCTTAAAAGGTCTGTGTCTGATTAATAATTATTTCATGTTTAGAATTTAGAACCTGACATAGCCGTGTCAATAAATTGACACAACCATGTTTGATTATGTATATTTTGTGCTCAGAAGATGGATCAGACACAACTGTGTCATTTAAGTGACACAACCGTGTTAATAGATTTGAAATTTTTTTTTACCGCGAAGCGACACAGCCATGTCATGAGACTACAACCTTTCTTAAATGAGTTTAATTTGAAAACCTTTCCCTTTCCTTAATTGAATTAGGGTAAACACTCTTTATAAATCACTTATTAAAAAAAGTTTTTCTTAACCCTATCACATTTACAAACCCTAATCCCTTTCTCACAAACTTAAACAAAATCAAAACAATATTCCATTCAAAGATTAAATCCTCCAAAAAAATCATGAGAACCAAGAGGTGGGCTACCAAACCAGTTGGTCCTCTTCTAAAGAGAGCAAGACATTGAGGGAGGGAGCTCTGAAAATCCTCAACCACAAGAAGAGGAGAATAGAGAGGTGATCTTATACCCAACAATAATGCAATTTGTCAATGAAACTCAAAGAAAAAGGTATGAGGATGTTAGGCATAGAAAAATCCAACCTAATAGATACTTAAGCAAGTTCGCTTTAGAAGAAGTAGGATTATTTAATAAGGTTTGCATGTATTTGAGAAGAATGGATTGGGAAAAATTTATGATGAAAACATATCCTACCTATGCTAGGGTCATTTATAAGTTTTTAAGCTCTGTTAGATTTGATGAAGAGTCTAACAATTTGTTCTTTAAGTAGGGAATAAACCTTTTGGATTAGATATATTTGAATTGAATAAGGTATTCAATTTCGCTAGTAATCAACCCACAACCATTGAATATGATAGAGACAAATTTTCTAGAGAGATAACGGGGCAAAGAGAGGTGTTTTATGAACCTAAATTAGCCATACAATCTAAAATTCTTTCTTATGTACTTTGATATGTGCATCGATTGATGGCACACACTATCTTTGGGAGAAAAGAGGTTGATGGTGTAGTTACAAAAATTGAATTGACTATTCTGTATTATATGGTGAATGATAAGAAATTAAATATATGCCATGCAATAGCCCTCAAGCTCAAGGATGTTGCCACCAAGTTCTTTTTAGCAATCAAAATTGGAGGTTTAGTGACGGCGATTGCCGAATATTATGGGTTTGATTTATCCGGATGAGACTATGATAAGGTGAAGGGAGTTGATATGATAGGACTCATAATGATGCAATCTATGGGCCTTATTAAGCATGTGAATCAGAATTGGAGGCTAGTAAGGAGAGTGGTAGAGCAAGTTCAAGGCCAAGGGCAAGCACAAGTTCAAGAAGAGGAGGAAGAGGAAGAGGTTATTAAAGAAGTGACGCTAGAGCACATGGCTGAAAGGATTGACAATTTGGAGATACAAGTTGGAGCTCTAGACATCAATGTGAAAGCTTGACGAATGAAGATAAGGCATCATAACCTTATGGTATATTTCCATAGTCAAGGTTTCGAGCTTCCATAAGATCCCTCCATACCTCCCGCGAGTTGATGAGTGACTGAAGAAACCAATGTTTTTCCTATGACTGCATGAATTGTACCTTAGTTTAAGTTTAAAGTACTTTCATATTTCAAATCTAAGTTGTTTAGGAATTTAAACGTTTGATTTAATGTCTTTATTTACATTTTCTATTTCTATTTGGTTTGTAAGGATAATTTTTAATTTTAATTTCACTTATTTACTTTAGTTATATTTTATCTATATGCTATGTAGTTTAAAAATGTTAAATTGCTTGTTATAAGAATGAATGTATTCAAAATGATATTTTGCATATTGTTAATCTAATTTAGACCATGTGAGCATATTAGTTGTGGCTATAAAGCATTATTGGAATGAATGAATAGGAGAATATAGAGCGAAAAGCTCTTTCGGTTGACTTTGCAATAGCAATTCTACAGAACAGACAATTTGACATAGCTAGGTCACCTGTAAGTTGAGCAGAAGGCAACTCAGACACAGTCGTGTCACTTGTTTGCTATGTAGAATAAAGCTCAGACACAGCCGTGTCACTTAAGTGACACAATCGTGTCACCTGCTCATTGCACACACATTTGAATTATTTAAAAATTTATTATGATTTTCAATAACACTCTAGGCTCACAACATTAAGGACAATGTTGATTTTAAGTGTAGGGGAGGGATTATTTTCAAATAAAATTTTCAAAAATTTTAAAAAATTCAAAATATTTTTCTTTTATTTTCAATTTTCCTAATTGAACTAGGTTTTAAGTATTTTCCTATTCTAACTTGAATAGGAATAATTTTTTTAAGTAACTTAATTTCCTTTTTGATAATTATACATGAATTTTATTTAGCAATTTATTTTCCTTATTCAAATTAGGGTTTTTACTTTCTTTTCCTTAAATTTTTAGGAATTCCCCTAAACTATACATCATATATATATAAATACTTCTAAAATCATGTAGAGAGAACCGTTATATTTTTCATTTTAGTGCTGTGTTTTATTATTTATTTTGAAAATATTTTTCTTGTTATTAAATTTTCATCATGTCTTTTAAGAAGAGAAGCAAATTGTTAATGGGTGGTGAGAAGAGCATTCAAAGAAGTTCAAGAATAAGTGAATTGACAACAAAATTTGATGCTTTCTTTCCTATCCATTCTAAAGAAGAAGGTGAAAATTTTCTTTCTCTTTGTAAGCGTGAATTTAGACTTCTTAGATTCTTTGATAATGACGTGCTTTATGACGTTGGACTTGATGAGGATATTCAAATATTGTGTGATCAAATAGGATGGACTAAATTTGTTACTTTAAAATATGATACTTTCTATGAACTTACAATTGAATTCTTCACTACATTCAAGATAATTGACAAAAAGGAACAAATTTATTCATGTAGATTCTTTGGTAAGGAATATAGATTTGATCATGCCATCATGTCTGAAATATTTGGGTTTCTTGAGGGAGGATACATCCATCCTCCTAGTGATTTTAATGCTAAAGGATTTTGGAGGGTGATTACAAATGATGAGACTTTTGGTGAAGGAGAAGCTATGCCTAGTGGATTTATTCAAGATCATTCTTTATTAATGATGCATAAATTCATGACATATAACCTTTTTGGAAGGCAAGATAGTTCTAGGGTAACTATGGATGAACTACTCATGTTATGGTGCTTGTATTCTAATACTCGAATTTTGAGTATACATTTTGTTTTCCAAACTTTGAGTCATGTAGTGCAATCAAGGAAGGTGTTTATCTCAATAGGACACATAGTCACGGGATTGGCATTGTACTTTACAAGTAGAGATTTAAACACATGCAATTTTGGAAGGTACAAGACCGGAACATTAAGTGCCAAAGCCCTGGTCAAAGCCGAAGTCATAATGGAATGAATGACTTTGCAAAAGCCAAACTCTAGGAGTTGCTACCTATTATGCCAATATGCATTAAAGTAAAAGAATTTCATCATCTTCAAGGGATAAAGAGAGTGAAGAAGCGAGTAGCAATGAACAATGGGTTAAAAGAAAGAAACTAAAGGAAAAAAAAAAAACCTTTAATTGACAACAATTCCATGATCATTTGGAAAGAATGGAGTTGAGCATCAATATAACCTTGTATGAGGAACTCCTAAAATTTAAAAAGTTGTTAGATATCAAACACAAATATAAAGAAGATAAGGAAAGTTATCGAGGCTGCAGGTGTCGTTGTTCCACCTCTACTTCCATCGGATTTATCTCACTAAAAAAGGGAATTAATTCCTTTTAGTTATTTTTAGTTTATGTTCATTTTCTTTTATGTCTAGAATACTTGCATTTAATTAGTTTCATAAAAAGGGAACCATGCATTTCATGCATTATTAGTATTTTACTTTTAATTTTACTTTTGTTTTTTTTAGCATACAGACTTTTAGGATTCAGTTTCATGAAACTTGAGAGTTTGCTACTCATTCATGTAATGAGTGAGATTCATTGTAATCTTTCTTGAAAAAGTGTAATAATCTCCTATTAATGCTTTATTTTGAATTCGTTAAGCTAGAGGAATAAATTGTGGTTAAGGAATTTCTGAACTTTAATGAACTTAATGCTTATTTTCTTATTGAGTGATTGAACTTAGATTCTTGATGTTATAGAAAGATGATTGTAAGTGAAGATTAAGGTCTAGTTAATGTTGGTAGATTCTTCCATGTCTTGGAACCAAATTTTAAAAGGAAAATAAAGAAACTAATACAGTGAGATGGAGCGTAAAATGCTCTCACTCAATAAATTGCTTAGAGATTGCTTTGATGTACATTATAGTTATATAAGCTCTATCTACTCCAATGCTCTAATATGAGTATGAGTATCCAAAGGACCCTTTAAAGGTATCCACACTAAGTAATACGAGAAAGGAGGGGATCACTGTAATTGGGAAACCTTTATAATAATTTAAGTAAAAATATAAAAAGGAACCATGCATGTGAGAATGTGGCTAGTTAGAAACTAGAATGATCTTTCCTTGCTTTCATTTTTCCCCAAAATCAATAGTTTATTTTCATGAATTCGATGAGAAAGTTTGCTCTTCACATGGTAACTTTTATATCTTTGACCTCGCTTTATTGTTTTAGTTTATGAATTATTAAGTTTTGTATTAATGAAAGATTAGAATGGTTGTTCAAGTGAAACTAGCTAATGAGTTTTATTCATTAAATGAATGAGGCTTTCTTGAGGACAAGTAAAAGCTCAAGTGTTGGGGAGTTGATAAGTACAAAAATGATAGATTTTGAGAACTATATAGTTGCAGTTCATTATTAGGATTATAGGTTTTTATTGTTTAAAAGCATATTTTAGGAATAAAGGGCATTAGAAGTTAGAAAAATAATAGATTTGTCATTTTATGCATTTTTAGTTCACAATTATACTTTTAACATTGCTTTTGTATTGATTTTATAGGTTCTATATTACTTGGAACTCATTTTAGGGATGAAACAATGAGGACTTAAAGCTAGGAGCTTATTTGGCCACTAAAGAGGGCGAGAAATTGAAGATTGTAAAATAGAAGAGTGACATAACCGTGTCACTTTACAGATACAGCCATATCTGATTGATGGTTTAGAAGTCTGTTGAAATGGAGAATGACACAACTGTGTCATCAGGGCGACACAACCGTGTCTGAGTCCTATATTTCAAGGTTGCAGAGATCTGATCTGACACAGTTGTGTCAGATGAATGGCACAGCCATATTAGAAAGGTTACAATATGGGAGAGGGAAGTGACACAGCTGTGTCTCTTGGGTGACATAGCCATGTCACTTGGGGCTGCTTGATTTGGAAAGTTCATTTTAGGATTTTTTGGAGAACAATATAAAAAGAGAAGTTTTATTTTTGAGGAGACACACATTAGAGAGAGGGTTGCAACTTTAGAAAATAACACTCTATTGTGTTCTTTTGCACAAGAATTATTTTTCTTTAGTTTTAATTTTAATTTTCAACTCAAGCTATGGGATTGAAGAACAAGAGTTGATGATCAAGAACACTATTGAGGAAGCTGAATAAAAAAGAGTTTTCTTCTACTATTCTCTTGCTCATTATTTATTTAATTATAAATATTTTAACGTTCTTTATCTCTTGTTGTTCTTCTCTAATTTTTATGAGTAACTAAGTATGTTAGTGTCCGTGCATGCTTGGCCTAATGGCTAAGCACTCTCACGGACACGATGAGGTCTTAGGTTTAAGACCTACCCCCACCCTCTTTCCCCAAAATTTGTACTTGGTAAAAAAAACTAAGTATGTTAGTTAAGGTTTTAATGAACCTGGCTCAACGTAAACTTAACCAAATAAATTCTAAATAAAAGAATATGCATTTTATGAGAGTTATTGGACTTAATGCATTTCATTGGCTTAATCACCCCTTGAATTGATTTAGACACTACAATTATTGTCATACATCAAGTTGTGACTGTCCTAAAAAAGGGTCCGATGATGAAAACATTTTTCCGAATGTGACAAGTATTTGTTCATTCGTACCGCCTTTAAAGTGCAAAATCGGTCATCGAGTCACTAAGTCGTACTTTGATTTTACGAATTGTGAATTATCAGAATGATAAATCGCTCATTTCGAGTAATCATTGCTTAAAACGCGCAACTTGTCATATTGTTGTTCGTCTCGTAAGACCGGAATACAACTTCGTGAAAAAACAGATGCAAATTTTGATAAAATGGACATCGAAAATGCGTCTGTAAGACCCAAAAATCTCCAGAAACAATCTCAAAAAAGTCCACGTAAACCCGAGAAATAATGCATAAGCAAATTTGTAGCGCATAACCACACCTAAACATATAATGCTTACGCGTGAAAATAGAAGTCGATTCGGACAAAAAAAACATCAGAAATGCACTCGGAAGGTCCAAAAACCCCTAGAAATAGACTTGAAATAGCCCGCATATGCTTGGAAATCAGCGCGTAAGCTCATTAATTGCATACGTGCACTTAAAAAGCATACACGCTATTTTACGCGTACGCACGTGTAAAACTGCTTATACGTGCTCCTTAGGATGCGTACCCACACGTAAAAACCCATTTTTTTTCTATAAATAGAGGTCTCTACCTCCCATTTTAATGGAGGCCTAAACACATGCTAAAATCCTTTCGAATTGAAGACTCAGGACTCCCGATTTACTTTTAGCTCATTTTATACACTTTTCCTAGGATTTTTAGAATGACTTGAACCAAACCCACCCACATCTTTGCCAAAGTATGCTTCAAAGGTATACGAATTTACATTCTGCATGTCATTTTCAACCTCTCGACAAGGACAATTTGAAAATCCCGTGAATCTAAAGCTTTAAAAATCCAAAAATAAGCTCATTCGAATTTGAGGACCAATAATCATTTTTGCACGTTTACTTTTCCGTACTGCATTTTTACTTTATTACCACTAGTAGTTGAGAAATTATTGTGATTGTGTGGTGAGATTGGCAATTTGCATACTGATTAAATAATCTTTGCTTTATTTTGCACATAATAAACTGTCATTTTGCATTCTTTAGCTCTGAAATATGAAAAATCACAAAAATATCATTTTCACAGCAAGTCTTCATTTTTTACTTTCAAAAATACGTGATTTATAGTTTTCATACAATTTCTGCATTCTCTCCATTTTTATCACATTTTATTGATAAAAATCATATTTTTACGTCATAATCAACATTTTCACAGCATTTCTACAACTTTATATGAAAAATCATCATTTTTCACATAAGTATGTAATTTGCATCCAATAAATATCAAAATCATCATTTTGCATAAGTTTTCATATTTGCAATATGAAAATCATATTTCTAATATAAATTCTTCATTTTCAACATAAAAAATGTACTTTTGCATCAAAACTGCACCTTTTTATTTCTCAACACGAAAACAAGTATTTTCCCTCATTTTGCATCAAAAATGCATTTATAATGTGAAAGTTCACATTCTCAAGCTAGAGCCTCCATTTCGTGGTTTAATGATGCAATCATGCATCTTTTGTTATTTCTCTACTATTAAGAAATATTTCATCATAATTCCTGCAAAAGCATAAGCCATATGTATTTATCTGCTTATTCACAATTCATTGATCGAATGTCTTATACCTACTTGCTGTCCTCGTGGATGAATGGATGGAATCGCATATAGTTGTGCTAACCTCTGTTTTGCGGGTGTATTCTAGATTTAGGACTAGATTTACATTTCTGCACTTTTTCTCTTTCAAATGTATTTACTAGGAAAGCCTTGTAAATACTTAAGTTCCTTTACTTTCCGTTATTATCATGTGATTGTGTGAATGTGCATATATCAACTGTCATACCGAAACTAGGGTGTTGCGGTAGCCATATATTAAGTATTGTATAATGAGAAATAAACAAAAAGTAGATGCAATCTCCCGAACCTAGAATCTCTGCTGGGGACGATGCTCGTTGAGTGACCCAATATTGTCCTTTTCATCTTTTCTTAATTTTTTAAAAATCAAATGACGACTCCATAAACCCAAAGCGTCTTGCATCCCCCCAAGACCAATCATTTTTCCTTGTCTCAAAAACGGAATTGATGTCCCTTTCAGTAAAGTTTCCATGTCCCTCCTTTCAATTCGATATTTGGTTCGGAAGAGATTCTGAATCAAAGGAAACCCAGTTTCCGAAAAATGGTTGCTCATAATTATATTGAGAGATTGATTCTAGTGAGAAAAGTAATAACAATATATTAATTCAAATTGACTTAGTCGAGAGACACTTCAATATTAAATTTTCTGAAAGATTTCTTGAATGAATTGGTTATGTCTAATTAACCGTGCTACTGAGAGGTAGGTAATCGAGTAATTAGCATAATTGGTTAATTATGAGAGTACTTGAGAAAGACATCACAATATTAAAGATGCTTCAGAAATGAAATGTTATTCATAATAAATATGAATTTACTATCATTTTAAGATAAATTAAGTTGGGGGAATTAAACCCTAACGTCTTAAATTATATAGATTTAGTGACAAAATTTCATATTGTTTTAGATTTAATTTACTTTGCTTTGCTCATTGAAATTATCAACAGTCTAGACAAGCAAAATATTAAGATTAGCTCTGTAATTAAGAATATCCCTGTGGGAATGATATCTTTTTATTACTATTTGTATGATTCCATGCACTTGCAGATAGCATTGCATCAGCCCCCACAAAGTTTTTAATAGAAACACATCTATAATCAACCTCAAGAGTATAAATTAAATATGGAGATCATGACGGTAAAGCTTTTGAATGATTAAGAGGAATAAAGAGAGGCTATCAAGAGCCTAACATCATAAATGGGTCAATTATTTGCTTAGAACAAGATGTTAGAAAATCAAATTGCTTCCTAAGCATCTAATTATGATTTGAGACAAATAGGGAAATTGCCTGGTTAACCTGCAAATCCTAGAGAGCAAGCTAAGGCGATCACCTTAAAGAGTAGAAAGTAACTGCCCAAAGTAAAAATCAAGAAGGATGAAGTAGATGTTAATGAAGATGATCCTTTAAAGGATGAACAACCCAAGGAAATAATTGATGAGGTCGAACTAAAAAAAGAAAAGGAGCCGAAGAAGAGTGCTATACATTACCCTTCCGATGAAGGTTAAAAAAGACTAAACTAAACAAGCAATTTAGGAAGTTTTTTAGGCCTTTTCAGTAGCTTAAGTTAAGCATTATGGTTTGGATGTTGTTACTGTGATGTCCTCCTATGCCAAGTTCTTAAAAGATATCATTACCAATAAGAGGAAGTTGGAAGATTTTGAGACCATTCTTATTAATGAGGAATGTAGTGTGATAATTCAAAATAAGCTTCCACAAAAGCTTAAAGATCTAGAGAGTATCACCATACCTTATGTTATTGGTAGTGAATCAATAGGTAGAGCATTATATAATTTAGGTGTTAGTGTAAGCATGATGCCTTTTTTCTCTTTGCAAGCGCTTAAACATTGGTGATGCTAAAACAATACCGGTGTCACTACAATTAGCGAATAGGTCTATTATCTATCCTATTGGTGTTTTAGAAGATGTACCTATCAAAGTTGGTAATTGTTATGTCTTGTGGGACTTCCTTATTTTAGAGACAGAAGAGGACCTTCAAATTTAAATCATATTGGGACATCCTTTTCTTGCTACAGCTGGTGCAATTATAGATGTCAAACATGGAAAAATTGTGCTTAAAATTTGAGATGATTAAGTAAATTTTGATGTCTTTAAGATGGCAAAGCAACCCGCCACAATGAATACATGTTTTAGGGTGGATGTAATTGATAGTTGTGTATAAGGGGTATTTGAGGAACACCTTACCAAGGATCTATTTGAAGTATGTTTGGTTCTTGATGTGAAAGAGGATGACATTAAGCAAGAGGTTGCAATTTTTAATCATTATTCCAAAATGCAAATCCTACACTTTTGATGAATAAATGAATCAGGTATGAACCTTTAAATTCTAATGTTAACTTTGTGCAAAAATTAAAGGCAGATGATGCACCAAAGGTAGAAATAAAACCTCTTCCTTCAAATTTGAGGTATGCTTTTCTTAGTCCTAGTTCTAATTATCCTATTATTATGATGCTGAATTAAGTGATGAATAAGTAAATTAGGTCCTTAGGAGAGTTAGCTATACCATTGATCACATTAAGGGAATTAGCCCTTTTATTTGCATGTATAGGATACATATAGTGGATGGCCATAAGTGTAGCTTTGAGAACAAATGAAGACTAAATCCTAACATCAAAGAGGTGGTGAAGAAAGAAATAATGAATTTGCTACATACGAGAATTATTTATCCTTTTTTGAATAGTAAATGGGTAAGTTCCATTCATATAGTTCTCAAAAAGGGTGGTGTGAAAATTGTAAAGAATTAAAATAATGAATTAATTCCAACTAGAACTATCATGGGATGGCATATATGCATTGATTACTGAAAGCTTAATAAGACGACTAGAAAATATCATTTTCCTCTTCTCTTTATTCATAAACTCCTAGAGAGATTAGCTAGGCATTCATATTTCTGTTATATATATATGGTTATTTAGGTTTCTTTCAAATTCCTGTACATCCTGATGACCAAGAGAAAATAATCTTTACACTTCCATATGGAACGTATACATATAGAAGAATCCCATTTGGGTTATGCAATGCCCCCGTAACCTTTTAAAGGTGCATGATGGCAATTTAATATGATTTTGTTAAGGATTTTATAGAGGTTTTCATGGTCCTTCATTTGATTTATGCCTTGACAATCTTTATAAGGTTTCATAGAGATGCGAGGAAACAAATCCTATGCTAAATTGGGAGAAATGTCATGTTATGGTTAAAATGTGTGATTTTAGGACATATTGTGTCCAAGAAAGGAATTGAAGTGGACAAAGCAATAATCGAAGCCATTGAAAAAATTCCACTACTCACATCTATCAAAGGAATGAGGATTTTCCTTGGTCATATAGGGTTTTATAGCCATTTTATTAAGGATTTTTCTAAGATTGCTAAACCCCTTACAAATTTACTATCTAAAGAAACAGTTTTTTTAATGAAAAGTGTTTAAATGCTTTTTGTAGGCTTAAGAAGGCATTGATAGCAACCCCTATTCTACAACCGACAGATTGGAGCCTTCCCTTCAAAATAATGTGTGATGCTAATGATTATATTATTGGTTTTTTTTAGGGTAAATAAGGGATAAACAAGTGTGTGTGATGCTGAATAAAGGTGGAGAGCTTTTGTGGTTTGTTATCATTTTAAAAGGTCTTTTCTAAAAGGACTTATCCAATTCAGGACATTTCAATTTGCCTTGAGAGGAAGCGAGGGCTTTTTTTTCAGAGTTGCTACTCGATCTTTGGGAAAGTAGCGAACAATTTAAAGACTTAAGCAAAAATCATCCCCTCATTAGAGATTCTTAGTTTAGGAAGTAGAATCTACTTGGTTGCTTCTCATTAGATAATACCTATTATGGGCTCACATCACCCTATTTTCAGTATAACAATTCATCTATGCACACATAAATAAAGCAAGAATAAAGAAAAGTAGAAATTGTTTACAATCATTATATGACTTTCCTAATTAATACATTCAAAAGAGAAAAAAGGTGCAAAAAAAAAAAATCTAGCCATTGATCTAATAAACACCTGCAAAACTAAGTTTATCACAAATATATACGGTCCAGCATTCACGATGATAAAATTGGCAAGAAATGATAACACAATTCTAAAGTAAAAGAAGTATAAAAAAAGCATACTATGACAATATTATGAATGAATAGCAGGAATATCATAAATGATGCAATTACTATACACAAAAGATAATAAATTGAAGTCAATTTAAGACTCATTTATTAATTTCTCATCATGGGACCCATAAATGATGTTTCTAACATAAAAATGTGATTTTCAAGATGGTTGAGTCGGATTCACGTTCACATCAACCCTACACTAAAAGTTATAACGTTTATAAAAAGCCAATAAAAATCGTGAATTCTGTGCAATTATTATAACTTCAATACGAGGTTTACATAAATTCAAACTCGGTGCAAAAGATTATTTTCATGCGAGAATATGAAAGAGAATGCAACCATGACTTTAAAAATGTGATTTTAGATTAAAAGTGCAATTTCGATGATGAAGAAGTGCAATTTCGATGATGAAGATGTTGAAGAAGTGGAAAATGATGTTTTATAGTAAAAATATGGTTTTTATACTGAAAATGCAGAATTTATAGCAAATGTTGCAAAATCCATATTTAACATATCAAAGTGCAATTTTTATTATAAAAATGAATGTTGAAGAGAAATTCATATTCATAACTAAAAGATGAAAATGAGATGATTCACAAAATACAATCAATTAGCAAGCAAAATGGCTAGACTTCACCATACAAATCACAACAAATATTCCTAATTTGCTGGCGAACAAAATAAAAATAAAAAGAGAATAGGAGTAGAAGAGAAAAAGCAATTTACAGGAAAATAAATATGCAATATAATATTTTTTTAGTCCTCAAGATTGTCAACTAAGCTCAATTAGAAGACAAAAACAATGATTATTTCAAAAATGGTTCTTTCAAGCTATACTCATTTGGATGTGTGAAATAATGTGAAAATGCAAATTATACCTTTGAAATGTGCTTTCATAAAGATGACAGTCGAGTTTGGTTGCAAATCTGTTTTAAAAAATCCTCAAAAAAACAATGAAAATTGGTTAAAAGTCTTAAATAAGGGTATCTTGAGTCTTCAATCCGACACAGTCTCAATACAATGTCTAAAAGTCCTCTCAAAATGGAAAAATGGTCTGGTATTTATAGATAGAAAAATTTTGGAGCGTGTACATGTGTGGGACACTTTTATGCGTGTTGGAGGCACGTGGCCACGTATGCGTGTGACACACATGCTTTTACGTGTGGTCACATGCACACTTGAATGACTCCCAGGTTGTACAGTTTTTTCAATTGTTAGTTTTAAAGGTCTTTCGAATTTTAAAAAGATGTTTTTGGACTTTGGTTTAGTGAACTAATTTTTGGTTTCAATTAACTGAGCTCCGATTTAACAAAATAAGTATCAGCTTAATGAATTACGCATTCTTGTAGCTACATGCTTGAATGATGGTCACTTAGAGCATGCTATTCACCATTCTAAGAGCTCGGTTCATTATATTAAGGCTCAGTTGATTAATTCGATTATCGATTTATTGCCCGCAAGTTAAGTTTTTATTTATGGTCTTTTTGGCTTTAGGATTTTAGGGTTTGCTTACCACACTTTGGAAAGAATACTAATAACCAATTTCTATTATTTTTTGTAGATTATTATTATAACCAGACTATAATTAGGGACCATCAAAATTTAAGGTATGACAGTTGCCCCCAGCTTCACGTGTGTTGCATAGTTTGCTGATGCTAATGTTAATGTATGATAAGCAATGTGAATACAATGCAATGCAAGAACTAGGGTTTAGGATACATACTTGGAAATGGACTAGGGTTTAGGATACTTAATTGGGAATATGTCGTATAGTCTCTAGATGTTAGGCAAGTGCTATATAGACTTACGAGGCATCAAGCTAAAGTTATGATTTTACATTGTAGCCATGTGTGGCGCAAAATTTTTTTGAGTTTGGGCTATTTTAAATGTTTGTGGCATTTTTGACGATGTAAGCACCCAATTTTCGGATAACCTAACACAGGGATGCTACTGAGGACCTGATGATGAACATTAATTATGAATTCACAATTAATTGGATATGATTTGTTGCCTTTCAACTCAATTGCAATTTTTTTAAAGACATATTTGTAAACTTCTCTAAGTTTAAAGACTAAATAAACATCATTTTTTGGGCTTATTTCTGATTTTCGATAAGAAATAACCTTTTTGTGATTGGAAATATATATTTCCAATCAATAATAACCCATTTTCGATTAGAAATAGATATTTTCAATCAGAAATAACTTATTTCTGATTGGAAATAGGTATTTCTAGCAGAATTAGGTTAATTTTTATTTTTTTATTTATTAAATTATTTATTTTATTTTATTTTCTCTCATATTAATCTATATATAATAGACTTTTTGATTTGATAAGTCGTATCTAATCAGGTTAATCAGATATATTTTAATGTGATAACTTTTATTATTTTTAAAACTTATATGATTTCAAACTATAAATAGGGGTGAATTTACAAAAGAAAAAAAGGAGGGAGAATTTTTAATAGACACTATAGACAAAAACATTTTTTTATGTTTATTTCTTCACACTTTTATTTTAATGTTGCTTAGACTTCGGCATTTTTCTTTCAGTGTTACCAAAACTCACCTTAGGCAACAAATTACAAACATTGAATAAAATTCCATTATAAGAGAAAATCATAAGCATCCATTATTTCTTTTATTTATTTATTCGTTTCTTCTTTAATTTCCATTTCTTTTTTTTGCATGACGTGTCCTCACAAAAGAATAGGGTGAGTGTGTATGCACAATGTGCTCATGTAAGTTCTTTCTGATGTAATACAGAACAATTACAAAAGAATATGGGTTAGTAAATGTTTTCTATATATGCTTTATGCATGCATAAATTAAATTTAAAAGAAATTTATTAGTATTTCCTACACAGGGAACAAACTAAACACGCGCAATCACTCCCTTCCAACCTTTTATCTCCATGAGGTGTTTCTTTTCTGTCCTAAGTGGGTTTTGACCCAAAGTCATTGGGGGACAATGGGTTCGCACTTAGACTAAGTTGTATCAATTTGTAAAGATAAGATACAAAAGCCAAGCCAAAGAATGATTCTTATATGAACCCAAGGTTTTGACTTAAAGTTTATTTTCCATTTTTTGATTATTCTCTCAAGCTTACTTTTTTGTTAAAAAAAAAGACCTTTTGCCAATTTAAGTTTTTTAGATAAATCAGTATCACTTATATTATTTGGGTCATTATCAATAGAATTAAGTATGAAATGCTCATGATTATGATTAAGTGTATGTATAGTGGCATCGAAATAAACATCTAACAAGTAAGCGAAATCAAAGGTTATAACATTAAGCTTAGAGAATAAAAAATCATCCAAATAGTCAGCACTAGAGACATCATTCTCTGAACACATTAGAGGTTTAACATTATTCATAATAAAGTCCTTAAGGATAATGATAGCAAATGGTGTAAGCTTTATTCCAGTGTCCATAATAGCAATAACATATGGTACCATAGTTTGGCCTTCTTTGAGCTTCTTAAGGCAAATATTCCAATCCATAAGTATGCATTTAAGTCTTAAAATTTGGTAACTGTACGATACCTTGTTGATTTTTTTTCAAACTATTCTTGGTATAAACTTGGACCTCTTCAACATTATGGCTGCCTCTGAATCCATATAATTATGAAAAATTAATGTAATTTTAAATCCAAGTAGGCCCATATCAGAATAAACCATAAAACATCCATCTTCAAAATCAACTTCGATGGTGAGAACACCTCCTTTATAAGAGAATTTAATCTTCTAGTGAAGTATTGAAGGAAATCCTCCTAGAGGATGGAACCAAGGTCATCCTAAGAGAAAACCATAAGTGATTGGGATGTTCAACACCACAAATTCAACCATAGTCTCAATTGCCTACTTTTCACAATAGTCTTGAAAGTACCTTCAATAGCCCTTTTTAAATCATTATATGCTTTAATAACCAAATCTGACCTTATGAGATCTTCTTCCATCATGTTCAACTTTTCAAGAACCTTCAAAGAACAAACATTGATTGTTGACCGATTGTTTACCACGACATATGGAACTATGAAGCCTTTCACCTCAGCTTGAATATACAAATCTCTATTATATTTTCTCCTAAAATTTATCAAATGCTTATCAGAAAAAGAAATCTAAGTATCATCCTTAAAACCCACTAAAATAATAAACTCTTCAGGAGTATATTATGTAGAAACAAGCAAGTTCTCAAATGCTTTATGCATAGAATTTATGTATTTCTTTGAGTCAACAAATAGATCCTACACACGGGCATTAACTTTTGTTTACTTCAATCTCTTTAAAATAGTATCTTCTTCTTCCTCTTCAATAACTTTTTGCTTTCCTCTCTCTTACGCTAGTGATCCTTCTTTCTGCAGTGCAAGAAGATTTGGATAAAATTTCTCACTCCTTATAACATGGTCCACAAAAATCTCACCATCACTTGAAAGTTCCCACAAGTCAGCAAACTCCAAATGCAAATTATTATTAGAGCCTTCTCCCTCTAACATTTCCCAAAAATTCTGAGGCAGATTACCTGAACTTTCTCTTTCTATCATTCCCAAAAAAATTTGATAGCCCACATGATCAGCAAAATAATTCATTTCTTTAGTATCATCAAATTCATCACCCTAACCTCTCGGAATGATTGACTCGATTGGAATATCTATAGAGGCTAGCTTATTGTACTTTACAATATAGTCAAACTTTCTTGATGGTTCACCTAGAGTATCCCAAACTTCTTTATCATTTATTTACTTTTAAAAAAGCCAATCCAGTGGAACTACCTCTTTAAAAGGGACTAGCACCAATGATAGATTGTAAGTGACAACATACTCAAATTCAAGGCTTGGTTGATCAGGATTATGATAATCATCTTCTTCTTTAGCCCTCTTTCTTGTATTAATCTTCTCAAAGTGCTTTATAAAGAATTCCTCATTCAATTAGATGCATGAAAATACAATAATGCAAAAGAAATAGGAGGAGAAAGAGCGATATAGTACTTATTGCTTGATTAAGGAAAAATAGATAGATGTTAGTATAATTAAAAGGACAAATGTGAATAACATAATCAAAGACTATGCATGAATAGCACAAATAGGCATATAAACTTAAACAAAAAATTCATATGTCAATGATTAAGACACTAATCATGTATAGGACACTAAACGAACATAAAACACTTTAAGAGCCTTAATTAAGTCACAAATCAACAACAATTTACATAAGATTCAAATTTGATAACAATCAAGACAAGCAACATGTGTTTAAGCATAAAAAAAAAATCAAAGACTATTCTTATAAGCAATAATATCATAACACACACAAATTAGGTCTCATAATTAAGAATATTGATAGGTGTAATCCGCAAGTGCACGGAATCAGACAAGTAGTAATAAGAAAATATCGTTCCCACTGAAATAGTGTTAATTATGGAGCTACTCTTAATATCTTGCTTGTCTAGACTAACAAAAATTACAATGAGCAAAACAAAGTAAATTAAATCTAAAACAATATGAAATTTTATCTCTAAATTCATATAATTAAAGACATTATGGTTTAATTCTCATGGCTCAATTTATCTAATGATGATGATAAATTCCTATTTATTATGAATAACATTTCATTTTTGAAGCATATTTAATATTGTGATGTCTCTCTCAAATACACTCACAATTAACCAACTATGATAATTACTCGATTACCTAGCTCTCACTAGCACAATTAACTAGTCATAGTCAATTCATTCAAGCAATCTTACAAGGAATATTAATTTTATTTGTCTCTCGACTAAGTCAATTTAAATTAATTGATTGTTATTGTTTTTCTCACTATAATCATTAGAATTAATAGAATGTTATTATTTTTCTCACTAGAATCAATTTCTCAATGTAACCCTAGTATCTAATTCAATTCAAAGGGTGATCAAGCCAATGAAAAGCATTAAGTCCAATAACTCTCATGAAATGCATATTCTTTTATCAAGACTTAATTGATTAAATTCATATTGAGCTGGGTTTATTAAAACCCTAACTAACCTACTTAGTTACTCAAAGAAATTAGAGAAGAACAACAAAAGATGAAGAAATCCAACATATTTATAAAATAAATAAAATTATAAAGCAAGGGAATAGTAGAAGAAAAACTCTTTTTATTCCGCTTCCACAATGATGTTCTTGATTTTCAATCCTTGTTCTTCATTCCAAAAGCTTGAGTTGAAAATTAAAATTCTAGAGATAAAAATATTCAAGATGATAATAATTCTTATGTAAAATAATAAAGTACTGCTCCTGAGAGCAACAACCCCTCCCTTCTAAAAGAAAAACTTCTCCTTAAATATTGTTCTCTAAACTAAAAAGCCTCTTTCCAAAATAAGCAGCTCTTGCGCACACGGCTGTGTGTCAAAGTGACACAGCCGTGTCACCCTTATGTTGCATGGCCAATAAGCGCTCAGACATGGTTGTGTACCAGAATGACACAGTCTTGTCAGCTTCCTTCTCTGTAGACTTTGAAACTTGCAATTAGGCACTACAGTGTCTGCTAAAGCACACAACCATGTCATTCTTATACTCCTCATTCTTTGATCTTTTTGCCCTTTTTTCTTAACTGGATTAGCTCCTAGCTTTAAGTCCTTATTGCTTCTATCCCTAAATGAGCTCCAATATGATAGAACCTACAAAATTAATGCCAAAGCAATGTAAAAAGTATAATATCAACTAAAAATGCATAAAATAAGAAAAACAACTAGCTAGTTTAATGTGTAATGTAATTAACCCTAATTGATGCTTTTATAAGGTAAAAACCTATAATTCTAATAATGAAAAGCAACTATTTAGTGCTCAAAATCTATCATTTTTAGCACTTATCAACTCCCCCACACTTAAGCTTTTGCTTATCCTCAAGAGTTCTCATTTATTTAATGAATGAAAGTCATTAGCTAGATTCACTTGAACAACCACTTTAATCTTCCTTTAATGTAAAACTTAAAAACCCATAAATTAAAATAATAAACCAGGGTTAAAGACATAAGAGTTACCATGTGAAGAGCAAACTTTCTCATTGAATTCATGAAAATAAACTATTAATTTTAGAGAAAAATAAATAAAAGCAAGGAAAGATTATTCTAGTTTCTAACTAGCTATATTCTCATCATGCAAGGTTCCTTTTTATGTTTATGTTTAATTGCTTAAAAAGGTTTCCCAATTATAGTGATCCCTCACCTTTCTCGCATTACTTAGCATGGATACCTTTAAAGGGTCCTTTAGATATTCATACTTAAAGCATTGGAGTAGATAGAGTTTATGCATATTTAATACAGTTCATAGTAAGCTCTTAGCATTTCCTTAAGTGAGTATGTTTTATGCTCCCTCTCACCTTTATTATTTTCTTTATTTATTATTTAAATTTGGTCCCAATACATGTAAGACTTTTACTAACACTGAGCTAGACCTTAATACATTAATAATATAAGTTCAATTACTCAATAAGAAAGTAAGCATTAAATTCATTAAAATTCAAAGGTCCTTAACCATAATTTATTGCCCTAGCTTGAAAGATTCAAATAAAACATTCACTAAAGATTATTGCACTTTTTCAAGAAAGCTTCACAAAATGAATTAAGTACCTATAGCATGATTTGTGTGTTTATTTATTTCTAGTATTATTTGGTTTATTTTTGGTTAATTTTGTGCATTTAGGAAGTCAATGAACAATGAAAGAAAGTTGCATGGGAATCATGTACATCCTAGAAGAGTCAAAGGAGCAATTAAAGATAAGCGAGTCTAGTTTTGTGAAGAAAAAGCTGTGCACGGCTGTGCCACCTGCTGATGGCAGACACGAGTTTCAATTTAATTGCTGAAGTTTGAGGGACATGAAGGGGATTTCATAAGGCATTAAACCTAGGGCTGGAGGCTAGGGTTTTATAAGTTTGTAGCCTCCATAAACAAAACATTATTAGAGAATTAGGTCATTTTCTATATTTTTCATATAAATTTTTCTTTTATCAATTTTAGAGAACAAGGATTTTTGCTTGTTCATGTTGGTGTTGAAGATTGAGAATAAGGATTGCAGAATGATAAGCCTTCTATTAAACAGGGGGTTTCTTCTAAATAATTGTGTTTATTCATCTTTATCTTTGATTAATCATGATGTCTATTTTCTTTATTCCTTTATCTTTTTCTTTTATGATTAACATGAGTAGCTAAATTCTTTGTTAGGGTTCTTGTTACAATTCAACCATGTGATGAACGCAATTAAACCTAAGCCATTAATTTAAATCCTTTGGTTATTGTTGAACTTAATGTCTTTATAGGATTGGCCACGCTTTGATTGCATTTACATAATAAAACTGAAATCAAGAGATAAGTTGAATTGGATTAAGACAATAACCTATTAGGTGCTTTCTTAGTTAAGAAACATTTAAGTATCTAATATTGATTAGGGGTTGGTGCTTAAACTGGGTTAACCGAACACTTAGTATGCGAGAGCTATAAATCTAAGGATGTCAAATTACTTGGTTAATTATGGAAGTTGTCTAGGAGGAACGTCTATGATTCTTTAGATATCCTCAAATTGGATTAAGGTTAGGTATGGCTTAGGAGTTAATTGATTCTTAGTAACGGTTGAATTGGTAATGAGAACCCTAGCTCTTTAAATTGATTGTTATTTAAATCAAATTTCTTGTGTTTAATTTTAGTTTAATTCAAAATACCCTTTTTCGTTGTTTAAACAAACCTACACAAATAGTATTACAGTAGTCAGTCTGCAATCTCTGTGGGATCAATATTTTAATTACTACTTGTACGAATTTGTATACTTGGGGAAACCCATCAGTGTCCTTTTTGGATAAGGATGAGTGAACTGGACAATTGGGGAATTTGATTTTTTATCAAATGGGGCCCATAGAGACATTAAAATTTTAGAAGACAGTTCATACTGAAGTTTGACTCTGAAAGCTCTATTTGACCATTGAAAAATTTCTGTTGACCAAAGTTTGACTTGTGTTGATAATGAATGTTATAAAAGCAAGTCGTTAAAAACATTACACTTAAATCGGTTATGATTACCTAGGTTATAATCTCTTATTTAAAGACTGATTACATTCATAAGCTTTAAAATTAAGGGTGAATTACTATTTGCCATTTACGGTTTGCTATATTATACTACTTGGTCCCTAACATTTAAAATTTATATTCTCCTCCTTCTATTTTGGAAAATTACACTATTTACCCATTCAATCAAATTTTCCATTACAATCACCACTATCTGACATGACAATTATTAAGTAAATACTATTTTCCCTTGTACTAGAATATAGGGAAAATTACAAAAAAAAAATCCCAACGTTTGAGGGTATTTTTTAAAAAAACCCTATCCAATTTTTTCTTTCAAATAAAACCACAACCTTTAAAACATTATAAAAAAAGCCCTCCTTTGATGACTGTATTGGTAACAGAAGATGAAACCATTTTTTTCTGATCCATGGGACCCACTTGGATGACTATACTGGTAACAGGAGATGAAACTGATGCATTTGTCTCCAAATTGATATTTTTCCCCCTCCAATTGAGTGTTTCATTTTGGATTAGCAGATTGTTTAGACAGATAAAAGTACAATTTAGTTATTAAATAAAAAACTCAGCATGCTAGGTATATGAAATTTCAATTTAGCATACTAGATATATGAAATTTCAACAAAAAACTCAGCATTACCGGTACAGTCATTCAAGTAGGCTTTTTTTGACAACATTTTAAAAGGTTGTGGTTTTATTTAAAAGAAAAAATTGGATAGAGTTTTATTTGAAAATACGCTCAAACGTTGAAGTTTTTTTTATAATTTACCCTAGAATATATTATACTATTTGCCCCTCTATTTGAATATATTATATTATTTGTCCATAAAATTTACAAAATATATATTATTATTAAACTAATTCTTTAAAAAATATATATTAAATTACATTATTATTAATTGACTATAAAACGATAATTTTATTAAAAATATTTTAATGAAAAAAATAAATTAGCAAATTTTTTAATCTAATAAAAATTTTAATCAAATAGCAAATAATTACTTCCATTTTTAAAATATCTTAAGCAAAATATCAATTTAAAATATTTGTATTGTATGGAAAATTAACCAAATAATTCCCTTTTTAACTATAAAATTTAAAATTTTATTACATTGTTAATTTAAATTATTGAGTAAATAAATTATATTTATGAATAAAATTAATAATTTTAAATCAAATTATTTGTATACCCAACAATTGTATTCCTCTAACTGGATGAGCCAGCTACCAACCTTTATGATTAAATATAGAAATATGATTTGAAAGAGATAAGACAATTTATTTGGTTTACAGCAAAGAAGAGAAAAAGATTACCATTTTTTTCAAGTTGATATAATAAGATAGATTTGTTGCTAAAATTTCCACATAAAAACAGACTGTGACACATCAATGTCGGCCACAAATCGATAAATCTGATTGGAAAGACTGCAAAACTAATTGCTGAATTACAGGCACAAGTTCTGACCAAAAAAAAAAAAAAAAATTACAGGTACAAGTTATTCTCAAAAAAAAAAAAAAAAAAAAAAAAAAAAAAAAAAAACCTGTACTAGTTGCAACTTAGATGGGGTGAAAGTACACACTGTCCTTTTCTTTGCTCAAAGATGGAAAATATAGCTTTTTTTTTTTTTTTTTTTAAAAAGGCCAGCCTTTCGTTGTATATTTGTGATGCTTATATATATATATATATATATATATATTAGTAAATAATAACGTGCTTCTTAAATGAATAAAAAAAAATAGATTCGTAATAGTAAAAAAATTATTAAATATATACTTTGATATTATTATTATTAATTAAATAAAAAGTTTTTAAAAAATGAAAGTGTTATATATTAATATAACAATTTAATATAATTATAATTCATAAAATTTCAATAAGTTGTTTATTTAAATAATTGTATGATATTTTTTCAATATTTTTTATAATTATTTTTTCAACTCTAGTATTAATTTTATATAAAAATATTATAGTTATAATCAATTATAAGATAATAAGAAATTATTTTTTATTTTCTTAATAAAAATTTTAAAAATAATAATAAATGATAATTATATTACTTTTCTTATATAACAAAAATACTATTATCAAACACATTATGTGCTATTTTTAAAAAAATATAATTATAGATGCAAGACAAATAAAAATTTTCATTAATTTAATTTTAATTCCTTACTTAAGAAAATTTAACTTAATAAGTTTTTAAAAATAATAAGAGTATTTTTTAACTTTTATGACAATCTAATTTTTCAATATTGATAGAGTCACATTATAATATAGTAATTTATTACAAATTTAATAAATTTTCTATTTGAACAATTATACAACTCTCTTTCAATATTTTTATCAAAATAATAATCTAATTTTACAAACTTGATAGGCTTATAATATAATAATTTATTATGTTCTTTCTAAATTTTATATTCAAATAATTATACAACAATATTTTAAAATTTTTGAAGTTATTATTTTTTCATAATTAATTATTTTATAAAATTTATTAATTTTGATTTCAATTGTTTACTTATTAAATTTTCATAAGACTTATAAAATTCTATCATCTAATTTGAATTATATCAGATAAAATACCTAATTGAAATTGAAATATATATTTTTAAAAAATTTACAACTAAAATTTTAATTAATTTAGTTTTTGTTAGAAATAAAATAGAAGTTAACCTAATTAAAATAGGAAACATACTTTCAATTAAATTAGACTTACATTTTTATTAGGGATAAAATAGAAGCTAGCCTAATTAGAATAGGAAATATACTTTCAATTAAATTAAAATTACATTTTAATTAATTTAATTTAATTTTTATTAGTAAATGACTAAATTATCCAATTTTTATATAACAATAAGTGAAGACTTTTTTGTAATTTTGCTTGTCCCCCCTCCCCTTCGTACATTTATATATACTAGTAAACAACCACATGTTTCAGACGTGAATAAAAAATTTATTTGACTCGTGATATATAGTAAATAAAAAATTAAACATATTATTATTATTATTATTATTATTATTATTATTATTATTATTAAATAAAAGTTCTAAAAATTAACTTAATATAGTTATAATTTTTTACAATTTTTATAAATCTTTTATTTAAATAATTATATAATATTACTTCAATATTTTTTATAATTAATTTTTTCTCAAACTGATTTCAAATAAAAAAATATTATGGTCATAATTAATCATAAGATAATAAAAAAACCATGTTACTAAAAAATTTAAAAATAATAAAAGTTATATTTTCTTTATATAACAATTTAAGTATTACAACCCCATTAAGACACTTTATTTCTTTAATATTTTTAATATTAATACTTTTATTGCCACGACCCGAACCCAAGGGCACGTGACTGGCACTAGAGAATGGGAAATGCATAAATGCAACCGAAACCCATAATAAGCCTTAGAAATTTTTCGCGAAATAAAAACAATAAATAATGAACAATGCCTTAAATAAAATACTTGAATAAAAATAAATAACACAATTAACATAAAATCCAAATCCATCGATCATAAATATAATAATCATCATTATACAAACTCTTAACATAAACAATTCATAAAATACATCATAATCAAAATACATCTATTGCGGTGTTCTAGAGTTCGAATCCATAATAATAATACATCACAAGGACCTACATAAAATAGCCGGTGAAAAAGAAATCCGGCGTATAGTAGGCGGACTAAAAGATGACTCCCGAGATCTTGAAAAATAATTGAGGGGAGTCAGACCTCACTGAGTAAGTTAATAAAAGAAATGTATGCAGTTTGAAAATTTCTCTTTTATATATATATATATATATTTTTAAACTAACTTAACTTTTTGACTTTTCAAACCTATAAAATAATAATAATAATAATAATAACTTTGACTATTCAAACTTTGACAATGATAATAATAATACTAATACTAACAAAATAAAATAATAACTTTACTCCACCAAATCCTACCACACAATTAAAATAATATTTATACACTTAATAATAATAACTAAAGTACAAAAGTACAAAAATATTTTTATTTTAATAAAATATATACTCCCACAATAATCTCTACACAAACCAATAATATATACACTAAAAACAATAATAATAATAAAGTGTATTAAAAATACACTAAGTTAGAAATATTAAAATGTTAAAATAATATTCAACATAAAAATTCAAATTAAATTTCACTAAATAATAATAATAAAAATAATAAAAATTTTATTAACACTGCAAATCCTTTTAATTTATTTAATAAAATACAAGTCATTACATTTATTTACACAAAAATTAATTTAATGCAATTAATAATTAAATGATAAATATTAATTAATTTAATTTTAACTATTTTTGTTAAATTTTATAAAAATATCTAAAAACGATAATTATATTACTTTTCTTACAAATATATTTTCAAATAAATTATATGCTCTATTTTTATTTATTAATTTTTAATTTATAAAAATATATATTTTTTAAAAAAAATTATATACTTTTCCTATTTTCATAAAATTTATTAATTTTGATTTTAATCATTTACTTATTGAATTTAATATAATAAGACTTATAAAATTATGTTATCTAATTTTATTTACATTAGATAAAATATAAGTATTAAAATAGAAAATATATATTTTAAACAAAATTAACACTAAAATTTTAATTAATTTAACTTTGTTAGAGATAAAATT